>WNWK01003255.1:137500-174079 GCA_009830355.1 Cherax destructor
GTAATTTTCAAAGCAGAATTGACTCGAAACAGGATCCTGCAGGAGAAAGCAAGACTAAGGGATATGTCAGAGTACCGGAGGGTGTATCTCGACCGCGACAGAACACGGGAAGAAGAACAGAAACTGAAAGAGAGGGTACAGAGACAAAAGGAGGAAAGAGAGATGGACAGGAGAACCCAGACTCAGGAGGAAGCTCTAACACAACCACCTTCAGATGTTCCCCAACCTGGACAACCCCAATGCAACCAAACAACCTAACCCAAAACACACATGCCATACCCAATGATTCCACCCACCTCATTACAAACTCCACCTTCACACCAACCACCCATAGTTCCCCATCAGATCTCCCACTTTCCCAACCCCAACATACCCCCCAGACTACGGTTTTAGAAAAGAAGTTAAAGGTTTGGTATACAAATGCAGATGGTATAACAAATAAATGTGAGGAGTGGCATGAAAGAATAAAGGAGACATCCCCAGACATAATAGCACTCACAGAAACGAAACTCACCAGGATGATAACAGATGCAATCTTTCCACCCGGATATCAAATCCTCAGGAAAGATAGAGGGAGCAGAGGGGAGGAGGAGTTGCACTGCTCATTAAGAACAGGTGGGGATTTGAGGAAGTGGAAGGAATGGATGGAATGGGTGAAAGGGACTACATAGTAGGAACAATTCAGTCTGAGGGCCATAAGGTGGTAATTGCTGTAATGTACAACCCGCCACAGAACTGCAGGAGGCCAAGAGAAGAATACGACGAGAGCAACAGAGCAATGGTAGACACACTAGCCGAGGTAGCCAGAAGAGCCCACATGGGGAGAGCAAAGTTACTAGTTATGGGTGATTTCAATCACAAAGAGATTGATTGGGAAAACCTGGAGCCCCATGGGGGTCCTGAATCATGGAGAGCCAAGATGATGGATGTGGTACTGGAAAACCTCATGCATCAACATGTTAGAGACACTACCAGAGAGAGAGGTGGGGATGATCCAGCAAGACTCGACCTAGTATTCACCTTGAGTAGTTCGGACATCGAGGATATCACGTATGAAAGGCCCCTTGGAGCTAGTGATCATTTGGTTCTGTGTTTTGATTATATAGTTGAGCTACAAGTGGAGAGGGGAGCAGGAATAGGAAGGGAGAAACGAAACTACAAAAGGGGGGACTACACAGGCATGAGGAACTTCCTACAAGACGTTCAGTGGGAGAGAGAATTGGCAGGAAAACCAGTAAAAGAAATGATGGAATATGTGACAACCAAATGCAAAGAGGCAGAGGAGAGGTTTGTCCCCAAGGGAAACAGAAGTAATGGGAAGACCAGAACGAGTCCTTGGTTCACCCAGAGGTGTAGGGAGGCAAAAAGTAAGTGTAATAGAGAATGGAAAAAGTACAGAAGACAAAGGACCCAGGAAAATAAAGAGATTAGCCGAAGAGCCAGAAACGAATATGCACAGGTAAGAAGGGAGGCTCAGCGACAATATGAAAATGATATAGCATCAAAAGTCAAGTCTGACCCGAAGCTGCTGTATAGCCACATCAGGAGGAAAACAACAGTCAAGGACCAGGTAATCAGGCTGAGAAAGGAAGGTGGGGAGTTCACAATAAACGACCAAGAGGTATGTGAGGAGCTCAACATGAGATTTAAAGAAGTATTTACACAGGAGACAGGAAGGACTCCAGGAATTCAGAATAGGGAGGTATACCAACAAGTGCTGGATGAAATACACACAACCGAGGAGGAGGTGAAGAAGCTGCTATGTGAACTCGATACCTCAAAAGCGGTGGGACCGGACAACATTTCTCCGTGGGTCCTTAGAGAGGGAGCAGAGATGTTGTGTGTGCCACTAACACAAATCTTCAACACATCCATTGAAACTGGGCAACTACCTGAGGCGTGGAAGATGGCAAATGTAGTCCCAATTTTAAGAAAGGAGACAGACACGAGGCATTAAACTACAGACCTGTGTCACTGACGTGTATAGTATGCAAAGTCATGGAGAAGATCATCAGGAGGAGAATGGTGGAGCACCTAGAAAGACACAAGCTTATAAACGACAACCAGCATGGTTTCAGGGAAGGAAAATCCTGTGTCACAAACCTACTGCAGTTTTATGACAAGGTAACAGAAGTAAGACACGAGAGAGAGGGTGGATAGACTGCATTTTTTGGACTGCAAGAAGGCGTTCGACACAGTTCCTCACAAGAGATTAATGCAAAAGCTAGAGGATCAGGCACACGTAACAGGAAAAGCACTGCAATGGATCAGAGAATATCTGACAGGAGGCAACAACGAGTCATGGTACGTGACGAGATGTCAGAGTGGCACCTGTGACGAGTGGAGTTCCACAAGGGTCAGTCCTAGGACCTGTACTGTTTTTGGTATATGTGAATGACATAACGGAAGGGATAGACTCAGAAGTGTCCCTGTTTGCAGATGATGTGAAGTTAATGAGAAGAATCAAATCAGTCGAGGATCAGGCAGGAATACAAAGAGACCTGGACAGGCTGCAAGCCTGGTCCAGTAACTGGCTCCTTGAATTTAACCCTGCCAAATGTAAAGTCATGAATATCGGGGAAGGGCAAAGAAGACCGCAGACAGAGTATAGTCTAGGTGGCCAAAGACTGCAAACCTCACTCAAAGAAAAAGATCTTGGGGTGAGTATAATACCGAGCACATCTCCTGAGGCACACATCAATCAGATAACTGCTGCAGCATACGGGCGGCTGGCAAACCTAAGAATAGCGTTCCAATACCTCACCAAGGAATCATTCAAGACTCTGTATACCATATACGTCAGGCCCATACTGGAGTATGCAGCACCAGTTTGGAACCCACACCTGGTCAAGCACGTCAAGAAATTAGAGAAAGTGCAAAGGTTTGCAACAAGACTAGTCCCAGAGCTAAGGGGATTGTCCTACGAAGAAAGGTTAAGGGAAATCGGCCTGACGACACTAGAGGACAGGAGGGTTAGGGGAGACATGATAACGACATATAAAATACTGCGAGGAATAGATAAGGTGGACAGAGACAAGATGTTCCAGAGAGGGGACACAGAAACAAGGGGTCACAATTGGAAGTTGAAGACTCCTATGAGTCAAAGGGATGTTAGGAAGTATTTCTTCAGTCATAGAGTTGTCAGGAAGTGGAATAGCTTGGAAAGCGACATAGTGGAGGCAGGAACCATACATAGTTTTAAGACTAGGTTTGATAAAGCTCATGGAGCAGGGAGAGAGAGGACCTAGTAGCAATCAGTGAAGAGGCGGGGCCAGGAGCTATGACTCGACCCCTGCAACCACAAATAGGTGAGTACAAATAGGTGAGTACACACGCCCCGATGGCATGGTGGCTAGCGCTCTTGCTTCACGCACGGAGGGCCCGGGTTCAATTCCCGGCGGCGCCGAAACATTTCGAAGTGTTTCGTTACACACACACACACACACACATACATACAAGAGGCCTAGTGTCTAATCGACATGTGCCTAGGACAAAATGGTAACTAACTAACTAACACACACACACACACACACACACACACACACACAATGTTGGCTTCTCAACATAATGTACACACATATCTTCATTTAATATTCAGATCACACGCAATATTGCTAAAGGTTCAATAAGAATAAAGTTGCTTGAGCATAAGCAAGGGTCGCATCTGCCTCTGTATTTCATGTGTTGAATATAATATAGTTATTATAGGAGTTTCTTAGAGCACAAGTCTTCGGGGTTTGCACGCAGAGTCAATTTTGTCGCTGGCGATAAGGAAATTGACTCGAGGTTCTCAAAGACGAAGCTATGACGAAGTGTCACACGCAGAACACCGATAAGAATTTTTACCCGGCCAGGCAAGTGAAGGAGGTTCATGTGTTTTGTGAGTCATGACGGAGTCAGGCACACACGCTTACGTATGTGCACACACTGACACACACACACACACACACACGAAGAGGAAGGTATAGAGCACCCTAGTAACGACAGTACACTCCTCAGTCCCCTCACTAACATCTTCCCACATGAGAGATGATGGCAGGAAGCGACGAAACGTTTCCTTCACTAACAATTTCCACAATGTATTCGTCCCGTTCATCAAGACTAAAATACTATCCATAATTTTCTGTCTCACTTTTCCCCCCACTTTTTCAGTGGCCTCTTCCTCTCCAACCGTTCATGCCCCAAGTCACCTAATTATTCTCTTCCATGCGCCATAATCTTCTCTTCCTTACCCCACGACCCAATTTATCTGCTAGCTGTCTTATCCCCATGTATCTTCCCACTCGATCCGCCTTTCTCTTGACCTCACTTCCCCCAACCCTTCCCTCTCTCCCTTCCACCCATGCTCCTCTCCCACATCACCCTATATCACCACCTCTCCTATCCCCAAACAACCACCAGCTTACGATCCTCAACCCACTTCCCGTATATTCAATAGCAACAGCACATGTAACAGTCACGAGACACGCTCACCCTTAGCCCATCTCAAGCAAAGCAGAAGCCCCTTACCCCACACTTCCTATTCTGCACCAGAACCAATAACATCAACACAGGACATACTGTAAGAAAACAAAACAATGCAAGGGAACGAAATGTCAGAGTTTGGTACACTTATGCAGATGTAATCACGAAGAAGAGCAGTGAAATTGAGGAAGCAACAAAAAGAGCCAGATGTTGTGGCTATCACAGAAACGAAACTAGTAGGAACAATGTCAGATGCCATAGCACCAGAGCTATGCTAGGTATGCAGTTAGGGAAGTTTCAAGGAAGTGAAACTAATAAAAAGGCACAATACCGTAACTGGAACAATACACAAATAACCCGCTCACAGGGGAGAGGAGCTTATGATGTCGCCATAAGCTTCTCCTGTGAGCGGGTTATTTGTGTACGTGAAAAGCATAGTCAGCAGGGAAGACCTTGGAGCCCAGAGTAGCAGCGAGAGAAGTAAACAGGGTTACTAAGAGAGCAGCATGACTATGCTCGCACCCCCTCCCCTCATACGCACTCAGGCACTCAGGCACTCACGCACTCACGCACGCACGCACTCACGCACTCGTGCAGCTCCTCTAACTCCTCTTTACATTCAGGCTCAGTAATGGCCCGGGAAACTTTGTAATTAGTAAGTGCCATTTCAGTCGAACTAACTCCTAGGAAAGTTTAAGTGGTACTCAAGACAGAATTATCGAAGTGGACAGTGTGGATGGGAAAAAGTGGCAAAATAATTAACTCCTAGGGAGAGAGAGAGAGAGAGAGAGAGAGAGAGAGAGAGAGGGGGAAGAGAGAGGGAACTACCTCCGAACACTTTAGTGTTCGGAGGTATCTTTATTTTGGGAAGGTAGTCTTGTGGAGACAAAGAACCTTGTCCATGGAAGTAAAGAGGGGAATGTATGAGAGTATAGTTATACCAACGCTCTTATATGGGTGTGAAGCATGGGTGATGAATGTTGCAACAAGGAGAAGGCTGGAGGCATTGGAGATGTCATATCTGAGGTCAATGTGTTTGGAAATTAGAGGAGGTGCGGGATTACCAAAACGATTGTTCAGAGAGCTGAGGAGGGGTTGTTGAGGTGGTTTGGACATGTAGAGAGAATGGAACGAGACAGAGTGACTTCGAGAGTGTATAAATCTGTAGTGGAGGGAAGGCGGGGTAGGGTTCGGCCTAGGAAAGGTTGGAGGGAGGGGGTAAAGGAAGTTTTGTGTGCGAGGGGCTTGGACTTCCAGCAAGCATGTGTGAGCGTATTTGATAGGAGTGAATGGAGGCATATGGTTTTTAATACTTGACGTGCTGTTGGAGTGTGAGCAAAGTAACATTTATGAAGGGATTCAGGGAAACCGGCAGGCCGGACTTGAGTTCTGGAGATGGGAAGTACAGTGCCGGCACTCTGAAGGAGGGGTGTTAATGTTGCAGTTTTATAACTGTAGTGTAAAGCACCCCTCTGGCAAGACAGTGATGGAGTGAATGATGATGAAAGTTTTTCTTTTTCGGGCCACCCTGCCTTGGTGGGAATCGGCCGATGTGTTAATAAAAAAAAAAAAAAAATGGCCAGCCAGTGGCTTCTTCAGTCCAGTGCAGAGAAGAAAGGTGAAAGATGAGGAGGAATTTTAGGTAATCAGTCCCTCAGCCTCAGTAATGACCTGAAACTCCTCGTCTCTGCACTGGACTGAAGGAGCCGCTGGTTGGCGAAACGTTCCCAGAATACAGATACCCAGATATTGTACAAGTGTCTCCTTTATCAAGTTGTCGGTTTTGTAAACTGGTTATACAACGTTCCCTCAGCTTGTTCCCACATATTGTACTTGTGGTTGCGAGAGTCAATGCTCGGCTCCTGGCCCATGCTTCTTAATGCCATATCAGTGGTATAGCAGTAAACAAACACCCCGCACACAGGAGAAAGAAACTTTATGATGACGTTTCGGTACACAAAGGCACGGTATTGTACCTTTTGTATGATGTGTGTGTGTGTGTGTGTGTGTGTTTGTGTGTGTGTGTAGAGTGTGTGTGTGTGTGTGTGTGTGTGTGACTCTTATTCAGATTCTCAAGAATTATTCTGTTCTCTCTTCGATATTTGTCCCTCTCTCTCTTCTCTACATTTTCCCCAACTCAACCTTGTCCATGCCTTATTTTACATTTCTTTCCCATCCATCCATTTCCCTGTTACACTATGCTCTTCCTTTTTAATTCCTATTTCCTCCCTGTCTTTATCTTTCCTACAGATTCCGTCCCCTTTTCCGCCTCTTTCTTCGCTCCAACCCAATTTTCAATCTTCCCTCTCCCACATTCTCCTCACTTCATTTCCTTTAATATTCCCTTCCTATTTCTTCTCATTTTTCTGACACGACTTCCTCTTCCGTTTTTCACTTCCTCATTAAACCCTCTTCCACTACTCTTCTCCCCTCGCTTCCCGTTACTCTCATAAAGCTGTTTTAAGTCGTTTCTGGCCACAGACAATCATCCCCAATTACCATCTAATGATTCTATTTTTGTTCCTCTTTATATATATATATATATATATATATATATGTGTGTGTATATATATATATATATATATATATATATATATATATATATTTTTATATATATATATATATATGTATATATATATATATATATATATATATATATATATATATTTTAATATATTTTTTTTTTTTTTTTTTTTTTTTTTCAACAAGTGATGCGTTCTTTGTTGAGTTCTCAGAGTTGGAAATGGTAACGCAGGATCGAGTCCTGGCCAGCCGCAGTTCTATTAATGATTCAAAATCACTTGTGTGTTTGTGTGTATTCATATAGTTTGTGGTTGCAATAGTTGAGTCACAGCTCCTGGCTCCGCCTCTTCACTGGTCGCTACTAGGTCTCTCTTCCTGCTCCATGAGCTTTATCATACCTCCTCTTAATGCTATGTATAGATCCTGCCCCCACTACATCACTTTCCAGACTATTCCACTTCATGAGAACTCTGTGGCAGAAGAAATACTCCTTAACATCCCTGTGATTCATTTGAGTCTTCAACTTCCAATGGTGACCCCTTGTTGCTGTGTCCCATCTCTGGAACATCCTCTCTCCGTCCAACTGGTCAGTTCTTCTCAGTATTGTATATGTCTTTATCATATTCTCCTATCTCTCCTGTCCTTTGTCGTCAAGTCGATTTCCCTTAACCTCTCCTCGTAGGACATGCCCCTTAGCTCCGGGACTAGTCTTGTTGCAGACCTTTGCACTTTCGCCAATTTCCTTACATGCTTGACTAGGTATGGGTTCTAAACTGGTGCTGCATACTCCAATATATGCCTAACGTACACGGTGTACAGGTTTCTGAACGAGTCTTTATTAAGATGTCGGAATGCTGTTCTTAGGTTTGCTAGGCGCCCGTATGCTGCAGCAGTTATTTGTTTGATGTGCGCCTCAGGAGATGTGCCCGGTGTTATACTCACCCCAAGATCCTTTTCCTCGAGTGAGGTTTGTAGTTTCTGACCCCCTAGAGTGTACTCTGTCTGCGGTCTTCTTTGCCCTTCCCCAATCTTCATGACTTTCCACTTGGTGGGGTTGAACTCTAAGAGCCAGTTTCTGGACCAGCCTGCAGCTTGTCCAGATCCGTTTGTAGTTCTGCCTGGTCATCCTCCGATTAAATTCTTCTCGTTAGCTTCACATCATCTGCAAACAGGGACACTTATGGGTCTATTCCTTCCGTCATGTCGTTCACATATACCAGAAACAGTACCGGTCCTAGAACTGACCCCTGTGGAACCCGCTCGTCACAGGCTCCCACTCTGACACCTCGTCGAGTTCCACGACTCGCTGATGTCTTCCCTGATCCATTGTAGTACCTTCCCTGTTATACCTGCCTTTCCTCCAGCTTTTGCACTAATCTCTTGTGGGGAACTGTGTCAAAAACCTTTTTGCAGCCCAAGAAAATGCAATCTACCCACCCCTGTGTGTATGTGTGTGTGTATGAATGTGTGTATGTTTGTACATAACATGTGTTAATAAATATGACAATGAATATAAACAAAGTAATAAGAGGAGGTACAAACACACACACAAAAAAGTATAAAATCACGTTTAAAGATACTGTCACTATATGTAAATTTTTATTTTTATTTTTTCTGAAAATATAGTTTTTTATACCATACTGAGAAAAAAAAGGATGGATGATAACACGGTTTTGTGGGTCACGTGTCTTGGGAGGAGAGGAACAGCTGGAAGGAAACTGATAGTAACAGCTGTAAGTCAGAGGGTGAGGGGTCAGTGTGAGGTGGAAAATGGGGTTGGTTTGATTTCGGGATTTTGAAGAGGGTAGGTTGGACTGGGGTAGTGGAAAAGCAGGTTTTCTCCCCCCCCTCTCCCTCGAATAAAGAAGCTGGCACTCTTCTGAAGCGTAAGTATTGTCACTGGTTAAGTGAACGAGATAATCCACGGTACGGGTGGGGTTCGAACTCATGGCAAGTGAGGCAAATGAGTTCGAGCCCCACCCGTACCGTGGTTTGTTTACAATCGTGTAAAGAGATAATGTATGATGATGCAGTAACACCAGGACATGGCCGTGAAAACGTAATAAAAAATAATGTTCATTACGTTGCCTTTTGCTCAGGGCTGTTTTCTTTCTGTTTTATGAACACGTAAGATGACAGATAATTGGTACAGAATTCCACTCACATTGAAAATATAATCTTTACTTTCCTGTATTTCCAAATACGTCTTATTTCTAAAAAATTTTTATAATTATAAAAGGAAACTAGATTAGTGCGCTTTCTCCTTAGCTATGAATGTCCTGAAAGGCTGTGATAATGGCTGGCATAAAGCACTTGCTAATTCAACTTTCTCTATTTAATTAGTAAACAGAAAGAAATTTTGAGGTCGAGCTGTTTGTGTGATAAAGTAAAGATGATAAGAAAAACCTGATAATTAATGTCATGATTGAAAGGAAGGGGTGTTGTCGTAGCACTGAGTGAAGCAACGTTAAAAGGTGTGGCAGATTGTGAGTGGGCAGACGTGATTATGTTAATTTAGCCGAAGGAACGAGAGCTATGGGAGTAATAAAGCAGCAGTAAAAATTGTTGAAGGAAAAATAACTATGGAACTCAGAGAAACGGCATAATTATCTAAATTCAAGAACTGTGCGATTACGGATAAAAATGAGCTGTCTGAAGTGGTTTATAATTAGAGTATATGAACTTAATGTATGTAACGTAGGGAGCTGAGGGATACTTTATTATATATATATATATATATATATATATATATATATATATATATATATATATATATATATATATATATATATATATATATATATATATATATATATATATATATATATGATATGTCTCAGCTTCCTACCTTTGTGAAAAGTATAATTGTTTTTCATAACCTATCAAAAAAGGAATTTGCTGCAGGTATAAGCAGCTGAAAGTCTATGAAAAGAAAGGCGATAGTTTGGTGCTGAACCAACAAGCAGAAAAATTAACAAGTTCCATTTTTGCTGTAACAAAAGCTCAGCTTGAACAATCTCTCTCTCTCTCTCTCTCACTCACTCACTCTCTCTCTCTCTCTCTTTCTTTCTTTCTCTCTATTTCTACTTCCGAGTGGAAAGAAACAGTGTGTGCGCCTATTGGAATAAATATATTTCATTTTGTTGAAGAGAAGCTATGTATCTCTCTAGCGTAGTGAAGCCATATGGCTGTACTATTGAGGGAAGCCATATGGCCGTACTATTGAGGGAAGCCATGTTGTCGTACTATTGAGGGAAGCCATGTGCCCGTACTATTGAGGGAAGCCATATGGCCGTACTATTGAGGGAAGCCATATGGCCGTACTATTGAGGGAAGCCATGTGGCCGTACTATTGAGGGAAGCCATGTGGCCGTACTATTGAGGGAAGCCATGTGGTCGTACTATTGAGGGAAGCAATGTGGTCGTACTATTGAGGGAAGCCATGTGGCCGTACTATTGAGGGAAGCCATGTGGCCGTACTATTGAGGGAAGCCATGTGTTCGTACTATTGAGGTAAGCAACGTGGTCGTACTATTGAGGGAGCCATGTAGTTGTAATATTGAGGGAAGCCATGTCGTACTATTGAGGGAAGCCATGTGGTCGTACTATTGAGGGAAGCCATGTGGTCGTACTATTGACGGAAGCCATGCGGTCGTACTATTGAGGGAAGCCATGCGGTCATACTATTGAGGGAAGCCATGTAGTTGTACTATTGAGGGAAGTCATGTGGTCGTACTATTGAGGGAAGCCATGTGGTCGTACTATTGAGGGAAACCATGGGGTCGTACTATTGAGGGAAACCATGTGTTCGTACTATTGAGGTAAGCAACGTGGTCGTACTATTAAGGTAAGCCACGTGGTAGTACTATTGAGAGAAGCCAAATGTTCGTACTATGGAGAGAAGCCATGTTTCCGTGTAGTGGAAAAAAAGCCATGTTTCACAGTAGTGGATGGATGCCATGTTTCACAGTAGTGGATGGAAGCCATGTTTCACAGTAGTGGATGGAAGCCATGTTTCACAGTAGTGGATGTAAGCCATGTTTCACAGTAGTGGATGGAAGCCATGTTTCATAGTAGTGAATGGAAGCCATGTTTCACAGTAGTGTATAGTAGTAATGTTTCACAGTAGTGGATGAAAGCCATGTTTCACAGTAGTGGATGAAAGCCATGTTTCACAGAAGTGGATGGAAGCCATGCTTCACAGAAGTGGATGGAAGCCATGTTTCACAGTAGTGGATGGTAGCCATGCTTCACAGAAGTGGATGGAAGCCATGTTTCACAGTAGTGGATGGAAGCCATGTTTCACAGTAGTGGATGGAAGCCATGTTTCACAGTAGTAGATGGAAGCCATGTTTCACAGTAGTGTATGGAAGCCATGTTTCACAGTAGTAGATGGAAGCCATGTTTCACAGTAGTGGATGGAAGCCATGTTTCACAGTAGTGGATGGAAGCCATGTTTCACAGTAGTGGATGGAAGCCATGTTTCACAGTAGTAGATGGAAGCCATGTTTCACAGTAGTGGATGGTAGCATGTTTCATAGTAGTGGATGGAAGCCATTTTCACAGTAGTGGATGGAAGCCATGTTTCACAGTAGTAGATAGAAGCCATGTTTCACAGTAGTGGATGGAAGCCATGTTTCACAGTAGTAGATGGAAGCCATGCTTCACAGTAGTGGATGGTAGCCATGCTTCACAGAAGTGGATGGAAGCCATGTTTCACAGTAGTGGATGGAAGCCATGTTTCACAGTAGTGGATGGAAACCATGTTTCACAGTAGTAGATGGAAGCCATGTTTCACAGTAGTGGATGGAAGCCATGTTTCACAGTAGTGGATAGTAGCCATGCTTCATAGCAGTGGATGGTAGCCATGTTTCACAGTAGTGGATGGAAGCCATGTTTCACAGTAGTGGATGGAAGCCATGTTTCACAGTAGTGGATGGTAGCCATGTTTCATAGTAGTGGATGGTAGCCATGTTTCACAGTAGTGGATAGTAGCTATGTTTGACAGTAGGAGATGGTAGCCATGTTGCACAGTAGTGGATGGTAGATATGTTTCACAGTAGTGGATGGAAGCCATGTTTCACAGTAGGGGATGGCAACCATGTTGCAGAGTAGTGGATGGTAGCCATGTTTCACAGTAGTAGATGAAAGCCATGTTTCACAGTAGTGGATGATAACTATGATTCACAGTAGTGGATGGTAGCCATGTTTCACAGTAGTGGATGGTAGCCATGTTTCACAGTAGTGGATGGTAGCCATGTTTCACAGTAGTGGATGGAAGCCATGTTTCACAGTAGGGGATGACAACCATGTTGCACAGTAGGGGATGGCAGCCATGTTTCACAGTAGTGGATGGTAGCCACGTTTCACAGTAGTGGATGGTAACCATGTTTCATAGTAGTGGATGGTAGCCATGTTTGACTAGGTGGCTGGTCAACACTTGAGTCAGGTCGTCTCCAGTGTAGTGTGAGTGACGGGTTTTGATCATCAGAAGAGCCAATTAATTGACAAGTGATGGTGCGTGTGTTGGGTTAATGAATTAATACTTGAATGCTGGGATATGCAGTGTGATCCACTCAGTGGCAGCTGGTGTGTGTGCGTGTGTACTCTCCTATTTGTTATTAGTTGGGAGGCACAAGTAGGTTTTATTTTATAATATATTTCTCAAAACCAAGGCTGTCTCGAATTTGCTCACAAAAGTTTTCTCATTATTCTCTATATTTAAATACTCTGACGCTAAGAGACAGCTTTATAAACGTTTAATGCAAATTTTTACAAAGCCAGGGCTATGTATCTCAAGTGAAAAATCTCAGCGTAAATATCCCGGGTCTTTATTATCTTTAGATACACAAAACCAATACAACGGTATATATATATATGATCTTTAATCTTCATTGGCAAAAGTTCTGCTGCAGAAATATTATTTTGAAGGAACCATCTGTCAATCTGGCTTCATTCTGTTTAACAAAAACTTTCACAAAGCCAGGGAATAGCAAGTCTATTATTCATAGTTAGAAGTGCTGTGGACCGTTCTTTCACACTGCCTTGCCAGCTACCAAAGTGATGACTACACACACACACACACACACACACACTTTATCCCTCTCACTACCTCTAAACACACACACTGCTTCACCAGCTTTCAGTGTGAGTGTTCTTCACATACACACTGCCTCACCAGCTCTCACAGTGTGAGTGTTCTTCACACACTCACACTGCCTCACCAGATCTCACAGTGTGAGTGTTCTTCACATACACACACTGCCTCACCAGCTCTCACAGTGTGAGTGTTCTTCACATACACACACTGCCTCACCAGCTCTCACAGTGTGAGTGTTCTTCACATACACACACTGCCTCACCAGCTCTCACAGTGTGAGTGTTCTTCACACACTCACACTGCCTCACCAGATCTCACAGTGTGAGTGTTCTTCACATACACACACTGCCTCACCATATCTCACAGTGTGAGTGTTCTTCACATACACACTGCCTCACCAGATCTCACAGTGTGAGTGTTCTTCACATACACACACTGCCTCACCAGATTTCACAGTGTGAGTGTTCTTCACATACACACACTGCCTCACCAGCTCTCACAGTGTGAGTGTTCTTCACACACACACTGCCTCACCAGCTCTCACAGTGTGAGTGTTCTTCACATACACACTGCCTCACCAGCTCTCACAGTGTGAGTGTTCTTCACATACACACTGCCTCACCAGCTCTCACAGTGTGAGTGTTCTTCACATACACACACTGCCTCACCAGATTTCACAGTGTGAGTGTTCTTCACATACACACTGCCTCACCAGCTCTCACAGTGTGAGTGTTCTTCACACACACACTGCCTCACCAGCTCTCACAGTGTGAGTGTTCTTCACATACACACTGCCTCACCAGCTCTCACAGTGTGAGTGTTCTTCACACCACTTCCCAAGCCAGGCGGACGAGGAAGTTCATCAGAATTTCAATGCATCCCTTAGAATTCAAGCCCAGACATTTTGATATGATAATTTTGATCCCGTTGAAAGTTCTTCAACGCACCTGGAATATTTTGTTGGTATCCTACCTCTGCTTCCCCAGTTTGCTCTCCGCTTTTTAATATTGATCTGAATTTTTCACCTTATTTTTAGTAGCTCTCCTTTGAATCTTTCAGTTCAACACATTTCGCCACATGTTAAGAACAGATATTATCATCAGATGAAGGGATTATTACCATCATGTGAGGACATAAACAACTCTTCTTTTGGTGCAATTATTTCTCACTTTAGTGATTCAATGCACAGTCACTTGCTTCTGCTTTTCTATTTTTTGCCTCATACACCTAAATTATAAAGAATTTTCCGTACTCTAGATACAAATAGATAGTTCTTCTCAGCAGACAGCCTCGGTGTCTGTCTTTCCCTTATATTCCCTTGTACTCTCGTGTACACAAGATTTCCCCTAAACCTCTGAATAAACCCCTTTCTTTTTCACTCGTATTTTCCGTCTATCCCATCATTCACTCAACAGCAATTCTTCAATAAACTTTACTTAGTTTGCATTGAACGACATATTGCATTGTAAGTCTTCCTCCCTTTCTTGTTCCCTCTCCCTTCATACAAAGGAGCCACACATGCTCCCTGTCAATCCTTGTGTACTTTTCATTCTCTTACACATACCTTGAACAAACACACCAGCCATTCCAATACTCTTTCCCCCACCTGCTGTCGCCAGCATTACACTCGTAATTTTATCCTTCATTTCTGTTTTAGATTTACCCGCATCTCTATGGATAATATAGAATTTGCACAAAATATAAAATATCGATGATGACTATATGCGTTTTTCAGTTCCTTTGTATTTATATCTGTGCATATCATCATTATCATCATCATCCTCATCCTATTCCTGATCATCATTCTCAATCTTTTGAGGAATTTAAAGTCCATCCCATAAGGTCTCTGAGCAATGAGTGAGGGTATGGGATAAACTTATTTGATTCGTTAAATGAAAGAGTTGCTCAAATTCCTAACGTGAGCCTCTTCTCCAGGCATCATAGCCCCTTAGGCTACTAGGCTTCCCTGAAGGGTCGAGAAAAAGTTCTCCGTTAACACATACATAATGTAAGCAGCATACCGGTAACGACCTTGTCTCACTGAGCACACCCACGCGTTACTTTCACAGATGTGTAAAACTTTATGTTAAACGCCACCCTGTGACTCAGAGACTTTCAGCAGGTAGCCAGGAAGCGGGTAGGAGGCAGCTAACAGAGTGTCAGTACGTAGATAGCAGGCAGGCATCCAGGGGATCAAATCAGCCAGGAAACAGGTAGTCTGGGTGAGGCTCAGGGTCTTTACCCCGCTGTAGGCAGCCACCACTTGTGAGAATCTATGACTCTCGTCCACTACTTTTACTGCAGATAAACCTCTTTAAGGTGGCCAATAGCTCCTCCTCCTCCTCTCTAACCTGTAATGTGCTGCTTCCTTCTTCCAGACCCCACTCGCTTTCTCTACGCTTTATTAGCATTGTCATTTTTTTTTGCGAGAGCGTATGGGTGCGTTAAACAAAAAGTCTCTTACTACAAATGAGTGGCATTGTTTTAATTCTGACTTATATTTTAATTTTCTTGTTTTACGTATTAAATTTTAAATATTTCCATTATGACTTAGTCTCTTTTTTTCTATCATGAAATCGTGTGTTGGATATTTATAAATGTTTGTCGTTTATAGATTTTTCTTTTGAGTCTCTGATTATATTGGTTCAGCCACATCTATGTGACGGTGTGAGTTGTAGATTGAACTACGTGACCAACACACACACACACACACACACACACACACACACACACACATGTGAAAGCATGGGTCAGGTACTCAGACAAGAGTTTACCTAGGAGCAGACACAGGTGCATGTGTGTGTGTGTGTGTGAGTAGGTGCAAATTGGAGATTCGGCCAGAGTTTAATTTGGCCCACGCACAGGTTTGTGGTTGCCCATCTTCACGTATAGAGACACGGGGTTGCAGATTTGACCAGAGTTTATCTCGGCTCAGGTAAAGTTGAACATTTGTTGGTGGGAAGTGTTCGGTGCTGGAGAGAACCTCCACTGGGAGCCATTAGTAAATAGCTTTCGCCCTCCCTCGACCCCTTCCTGCCTTCGGAACCCCTGCCTCGACCCCCTCCCACCTATGGAGTCCCTATCTCGACTCCCTTATCCTGAGCTCCTCTCTCCACTAACTTGGCATCATTTTCACCCATTTTGACCTTCTTCCCGAGAGCCTAGAGCAAAAGGAAAAAGGAGGAGGGTATATAGAGTTGATGGAGTAAATTGAATGGAATTAGACAAGAATCTCGGGAGAAGGAAAGCTTAAAAGGAATAAAAGACAAAAGACTAAATAATTCCATTTAATAAACATTTACGAAGGCAAACGTTAGAGAAGGTGGCAAGGGAAGAACAAACGAAGGAAACTAAAATCAAGAAAGACTAGAAAAAGAGCCGAGAGCAACCGTTCAAAGAGTATTCTGGAACACACACAACCTGAATAGCATCAGCAGCTGTTACATACATATATATGTCGTGCCGAATAGGTAAAACTGGTCAGTTAGCAAAAACGCATTTAATATTAAGTCTTTTTCTAAAATTTTTGCTTATACGTTTAAATATATTTATTTTAGATAAGTTTACAATAATTTAAAAATAAACACAATGAAATATATTTTTTTCGTTAGGTTCAGAATGATTTTTGCGAAATTATTGCATACACAAATTTTTGCTTGCTTTATTCGGTAAGAAGAGTGTTGCTATTTAAGCCAAAATAGCAAGTTTTACCTATTCGGCACGACATAATTCTTCCTCCGTAAGCCATGCGTGTCGTAAGAGGCGACTAAAATGCCGGGAGCAAGGGGCTAGTAACCCCTTCTTCTGTATATATTACTAAATGTAAAAGGAGAAACTTTCGTTTTTCCTTTTGGGCCACCCCGCTTTGGTAGGCCACCCCGCTTTGGTGGGCCACCCTGCTTTGGTGGGAAATGGCCGACGTGTTGAAAGGAAGAAAGAATATGTAATATATATATATATATATATATATATATATATATATATATATATATATATATATATATATATATATATAAATTGTATATATATATATATATATTATATATATATATATATATATATATATATATATATATATATATATATATATATATATATATATATATATATGTGTGTGTGAATATATACATACATATATATCAATAACAACACTGCGACTAGCCAAGGACTCTAACCCATGCTGCTTTGACCCGCCTCATGGTGAGCGAAAACACATGACGCTCTAACCCACAGGACAACGCAATCCAACAAGAATGACGCACCCAGGCCAGCTAGGTGCTTTACCGTCATCCGAGGACATAGGGTGGTGTGGGTGCCTCTGAGCTAATTTCATTCTACTCCCTGTTTAGTGTACTAGTCCAACGAGCAGTATTTTATATTATTGAAACCACGAACGAGTGGTATTGATGAATAACAACACTGCGACTAGCTCGTTGGACTAGTACACCAAACAGGAAGTAGAATGAAATTAGCTCAGAGGTACCCACACCACCGTATGTTCTCGGATGACGGTAAAACACCTAGTTTGGCTGGGTGCGTCATTCTTGTAGGATTGAGTGTTTCTGTGGGTTTGAGCGTCATGTGCTTTCGCTCACCATGAGGCGGGCCAAAGCAGCATGGGTTCGAGTCCTTGGCTAGTCGCAGTGTTGTTATTGATCAATACCACTCGTTCATGGTTTCAATAATACAAATATATATTGTGAGTGCTTGGGTGAACTTAACTCAGTAAATAACTCTCAATTTAAAAATTTATCCTTTTTTTAAGTAGCGTTGCTGTGAAGGATTGGCGATCAGGTAACCCTTTTGAGGTCATTAAGGTAACAGTCGTCAGGCAGCCGATATACTGCACGAAAATGATGAGATGATAT
This sequence comes from Cherax destructor, assembly GCA_009830355.1. Lineage (NCBI taxonomy): Eukaryota > Metazoa > Arthropoda > Malacostraca > Decapoda > Parastacidae > Cherax > Cherax destructor. Next base: position 155,456 of record WNWK01003255.1, read on the forward strand.
TTTTTCCTGGGATATAAACTTAGAATTTCCTTCAGTTGATGATTTGAGAGCCTTAAAATAGTGAGCAACAATATCTTGTTTGTTTGAGATATATTATTTTCAACCTTCACAGAACAAACTGTTAAAATTATTGCATATATATATATATATATATATATATATATATATATATATATATATATATATATAGATAGATAGATAGATAGATAGATAGGTAGGAAGTAGGTTGGTAAACTGCAACCGCCCAGGGAGGTACTACCGTCCTGCCAAGTGAGTGTATAACAAAAGCCTGTAATTGTTTTACATGATGGTAGGATTGCTGGTGTCTTTTTTTTCTGTCTCATAAACATGCAAGATTTCAGGTACGTCTTGTTACTTCTACTTACACTTAGGTCACACTACACATGTATGCACACGTTTATGTATTCGCACTCATCTGAGTTTTCTTTGATTTTATCTTAAGTCATGAAGATCGGGGAAGGGCAAAGAAGACCGCAGACAATATATGGGCTAAATGGACAAAGACTGCAAAACTCACTCAAGGAAAAAGATCTTGGGGTGAGTATAATACCGAGCACATCTCCTGAAGCGCATATCAACCAGATAACTGTTGCAACATATGGGCGCCTGAAAAACCTGAGAATAGCATTCCGATATCTCGGTAAGGAATCGTTCAAGACTCTGTACACCGTGTACGTCAGGCCCATACTGGAGTATGGAGCACCAGTTTGGAACCCACACCTGGTCAAGTACGTCAAGAAATTAGAGAAAGTGCAAAGGTTTGTAACAAGGCTAGTTCCAGAGCTAAGGGGAAGGAAGGTTAACGAAAATCGGTCTGGCGACACTGGAGGACAGGAGGGTTAGAGAGACATGATAACGACATACAAAATACTGCGAGGAATTGACAAGGTGGACAGAGACAGGATGTTCCAGAGATGGGAGACAGAAACAAGGGGTCACAATTGGAAGTTGAAGACTCAGATGAGTCAAAGGGATGTTAGGAATATTTCTGTAGTTATAGAGTTGTCGGGAAGTGGAATAGTCTGGCAAGTGATGTAGTGGAGGCAGGAACCATACATAGATTTAAGACGAGGTATGATAAAGCTCATGGAGCAGGGAGAGAACACTCTCACACACTCACACACACACTCACACACACTCACACGCTCAAACACACAAACACACTCACACACATACAGAGATATATGAATATTAATGAATGCTCCGACTAATAAAAAAAAATAAAAGAAATTGACAGGTATGTTACGGCAGAATAAGAGACTGGCATAAAAGTCCGTGAGTCTAAGAGTGAAAGATCTGAAGCCAGTTCTTTACAGAGAGTCCAGCAGGAAAAGGTCCGAATCCTGGCTGGGTGAAACGAATTGAATGGAAATGTGGGGAGAGGATCAACAGAGTAGAGCTTTGTTACACGCAGCGGCTGGAGCGTGTTGGGGAGCTGGGGAGGAGTGGTGGGGAGGTGTGCTGGGGAGAAGAGTTAGGAAGGAGGTGAGGGAGAGTTGGTGGGGAAAGGTGGTGAGAATGTTTGGGGTTCAGAAGGAAAGATGGGGCGACGAAATAAGAGGTGAGAGGTGATGGGGTCGTGTGCAGATGGGAGGCGAAATGGGATGGGATAGGAAGAGAAGGTAGGAAAAGGTTAGAGAAGATGGGAAAGCGGTGAGGAAAGGGGAGAGGAGGTCTTGAGTGCTAAGGGCTTGAACATCAAGCACGTCTGTGTGATTGTGTTATATAGGAGTGAGTAGAGATAAGTACTTTCATGGCTTGATGTGCTGTTGGATTCATGGAAACCAGGTTAGCCGGACTTGATTCCTGTTTGTAGGAAATGCCGTGCCTGCATTCTGAAGGAGGATTGTGGATGTTGGAATTCGGAGGGTCATCTAAACTGTGATATTTGCACTCTTCTAGAATGACAGCGATTGAATGAATAACGGTGAATGTGTTTACATTTTTTTGCCTCATCCTGCCTAGGTGGGAGACGGCCGGTGTTAATTTTTTTCACAACATATGCACATTTTATTTAAAATTTAATAAACATAATGTGCTGTATTAACTACGAAAGCAAATCCCCCCCCCCCCCACATATTTCTTACATTTTCTTGGACTCTAAGAAGGCTTTCGATACAGTCCCACACAAGAGATTAGTGCAAAAGCTAGAGGACCAGGCAGGTAAAACAGGAAATGCATTGCAATGGCTCAGAGAATACCTGACAGGAAGGCAACACCGAGTCAAGATACGTGACGAGGTGTCAGAATGGGTGCCTGTGACGAGCGGGGTTCCACAGGGGTCAGACCTAGTCCCGGTGCTATTTCTGGCATATGTGAATGATATGACGGAAGAAATAGATTCAGAGGTGTCCCTGTTTGCAGATGATGTGAAGCTAATGCGAAGTATTAAATCGGATGAGGATCAGGTAGGACTACAAAGGGATCTCGACAGCCTGGTCCAGCAACTAGCTTCTGGAGTTTAACTCCCCCCAAGTGCAAAGTCATAAAGATTGGGAAAGGTGAAAGAAGACCGCAGACAGAGTACAGGCTAGGGAAGGGCCAAAGACTGCAAACCTCACTCAATGAAAAGAATCTTGGGGTGAAGATAATACCTGAGGCGCACATCAACCAAATAACTGCTGCAGCATATGGGCGCCCAGCAAACCTATGAATAGCGTTTCGACCCCTTAGTAAGGAATCGTTAAAGACACTGTACAATGTGTACGTCAGGCCCATACTGGAGTATGCAGCACCAGTATGGACCCCCACACCTGATGAAGCACGTCAAGAAATTAGAGAAAGTGTAAAGGTTTGCAACAAGACTAGTCCCTGAGCTAAGGGGTACGTCCTACGAGGAGAGGTTAAGGGAAATCAACATGACGACTAAAGAGATAGGGACAATATGAAAACGACATATAAAATATTGAGAGGAATTGACAAGGTGGATAGGGAAAGGATGTTTCAGAGATGGGACACAGCAACAAGGGGTCACAACTGGAAGTTGAAGACTCAGATGAGTGACAGGGATGTTAGGAAGTATTTCTTCAGTCATAGAATTGTCAGGTAGTGGAACAATCTGGTGAGTGATGTAGTGGAGGCAAGATCCATACATAGCTTTAAGAAGAGATATGATAAAGCTCATGGAACAGGGAAAGATTGGACCTAGTAGCGACCATCGAAGAGGCGAGGCCAGAAGCTGTGACTCGACCCCTGCAACCACAAACAGGTGAGTACAAATAGGTGAGTACACACACGAGGCAAATTTCACCGTGTAAATTTGTCAATGTCACCGTATACAGAGTGACAGACTTACACCATATATAGTTCCGGGCTTTCCATCCATATACCTGCCATAGAGGAAGTAAGGGAAGCCAGATGGACGCCACTTTAGTCAGGTCAACACGTTAGAGTCAGGTCAACACCAATTTCCTGGTCACCACAAACACATATTTGCTGGTCGTGACTGAACCAGATGACCTCACCTTATAATCCAGTAACACCCAACCGTTTCTCTGATGGGCAGCTTTCGTGTTTGTCAGTGCCTATCAGACGTCGTCGTTGGCGTTCGTGTGTCAGAGTCAGTACATGTGTATATCTGTGTTCGTCGCAGTGGGTTTTACTGCTAGGTGATAATGGTGAGGATATAAAAGGAGATATTAAAATACTTCTTCTCCAGCCTAAAAATCGAACCCGGGTCATTTCGGTTGTGATTCGAAGGTTCTGCCATTGTCTAATGGAGAGAAAATACTTCAATCTCAGAATATTTACCTTGTAAAATTGATGGTATACAATACTGACAAATTGATGAATAATACACATCAAATCTGGGTATATTTATGATCTTATATTCACCTGTATTCTACTGAAGGAGGTTTCTGCGCAGGCGAAATGTTTCGCCAGTAAAGATACCCAGTTGTTTTTCTATCAGGATCTACACTTCAGGATTTACCTTCATCATAAACTTCTAAAATGACGATAAATCACCAAGTTCTTGCTTCACCATTGTCAGATCTTTGAAGAAGGAGGTACATTATGCAGGTTCAGGTTCCCCAGTACACTACCTCGTCCCAGACGATGTCATCAGGTTAATGGTGTGAGACAATTAGTTTCAGAGACCCACCATGACTGGCGTCTGGAAGACTTTGCTTGAAATAGTATTGTGACTAATAATAATTAGCAAAGTTTTCCTTTTCTTTCTGATTATCCCTTTCATCTTATTCTTCATCCTTCACAGTTATTTCATGTAATCTTTAAACTCATTCTCCCATATATACTACTGTTTAGATTCATTTATCTTCTAGTTTCGTTTTATTCTCGTTTTCCTTTTGTTCCCCTTTCTCCTTTTTCTTCATTCTATGTTCATTCTATGCTTTCCTCTCGCTTCCTCCTTTTGATGTCCTCTACTACCTCGCTCAAGTACAGTATATAAAACTTCCCAGCCACATTGCATTGATCATCTCTCTACGAAGCCTTAGGAGTCCCTCTGAATAAGCCTCGACTCCCTCTAGTCAGGTTCCACATATTAATAGACTCATGATTCTCGAATATCGGCGGCAACCGCGGTTATTCTGGGAAACTGGCTGATACGAGAAGCAACGCGTAAAGCGTGGTATGAGACGCTTGATCCTCAAGTGTCAGCCACCTGTTTACCAAGGAGTCATAGCCGAGATTTTTAGGACAACTGAAACTGAGAGATGGAGATCAAGCCACATGAGGATAGAAATATTGAGCTCTAGATCTTTCGTGGCTTGTTCTGCATTGTTAAGATCGCCTGTTTGTGTCACCGGCCACGGTTTCCCTCATTTTGAGGGAAACCGTGGCCGTTGACACATCCGCGCTATGCTACTCTGAGAACTCTCTCCCTGCTGTAGTTGCTCTCTTGCAACATTGCATAGCTCCTGATGACGCACTGAGACGTGTGAAAGTACTTGAGCTAAAGTTTCCACCCCCTGTTTCTTGTCTTGTATATATAATGAACTACTAAAATGTGTAATGAACACCAGTGCATCAAACACTGTTAAGAGGCTTCTACGGGATCCTCCTGGAGAAGGTTTCTTGTGTCAAGGAACTGGAACTGCAATACTTTTGGAACAAACCTTCCCTTCATAAGGCACTGTATGACCTTACTGCTTCCATACATATATAATAATGATGATAATATTAGACACCATAGTGTAAAATGTGTCAGCACTCTGTTAGATCACAGGTACGTAGTACCGACAAATTAATGAATGGGATATATTCAGCACCTGGGTATCTTTACTAGAGACAAGTTTCTCATGAACAGCAGCATTTTTCACTCTTAGATAAGTAAGAAATATGTGTATCAGTTAGGTATTTATTCCGAAGCGTTTCGTGTACACAGTCTGACTCATCAGTCGTATACAGAGGTAGCAAATATAGAGACAGCGGAAGCAGTGGAAAGGTAAAGATGATGTGATCAGTCCATCATCCTTGAAGTAGTAGTTTCAAGTGGTCAGTCCCGTAGCCTGGAGATTTGTTGAACTTCACATCTTGAACAATCAGAACGGAGACCATATACTGAAGCCAGTGGTGAAATGCAGCAGTTGAAGACATGGTCACAAGTGGACGGGACCCACTAGAGGAGGTAGGTCATGCCCTTGAAGTGGGCCATTATAAATTCTCCAGTACAAAGTCTCTGTCCTCATGCCTGTGCATTAGACTGGAAAAGCCTGCTGTGCATGCAAAACATCTTTCTAGTAAATATACCCAGATGCTACATATGTCTTATTCATCAACTTGACGGTGTTGCATATCTTTGCCCTAACGATACTTGTATGACACAGTAACACTATAGAGTCTTGGTACTAGTGATATCTTCTAGAACACCATTGGTAACATCTCACCCACCTTATAAAGATGAACCTCTTCCACTAGTGGGTCCCGCCCACCTGTGACGATGTCTTCATCTGTTGTACCTCACCATTTTTCCCCACTGTCTCCAGTATAAAGATTCCAGCATCATGCCTACTATTAGACTGATAAAGACCTGCTGCACAGGCGAAATATATCTCTCCAGTAAAAATTCCCAGTAGTTGCATATGTGTCAATTTATATGGGTCAAGTTAACTTTGAATTTGCATCACACATAGTGCCAAATTTACTAGGGTCAAGGTTACCTGGGTTACATCTGTCAGATATGCTGAATGATTCTGATCAAAACCCGGGCGATGCATTCTATCTTTGTCCCCACACAATTTCTTCTCCCACCAAAAATCACCAAGCATGATTCCCATTTTTTTCACAATGTTTTCCATTTTTTTTTAAATATTTCCCCAACTTTTTAAATTCCCTATTTCTATTGTTTCCCCATTAACACCACTTTGTGTTGCCTCCCATCCCCTTTTTTTCAATTCTCTTCCTCTTACCCAATTTTTTTTTGCATATTTCTCCACTTATTTTCGCGATTATATTTACAATATATTTTAGTAATACAATTCCTGAACCCGCTAATTTTACAATGTACTTTATTGTAAATATCTTTGTAAACTTCTGAATTCGCTTTATTTAATATTTTTGGGGTTCCTATATACCCACTTTGTCTTTCTCTCCATGAGATGTTTATCCCAATAATTGTTTAGTATTCACACTGCCCCTGCTTATCCTTTCAAATCTTCCTCCCTAACATATATTCTTAGGATAAACTTATCCAATACTGCTCAGGCAATGAACAGAGCAGCTTTAATTGGCCCCAGTTGTTTAATTGATTTGGGTCAAGGCTAAGGCAGCTTATCTCTGTCTTCTACCACTCCCACCTCGTAAACAGTTAGTGGTAGGATCTGTAATGGTTAGAGGTGTGACAATGGTACCATTGAAGATGACCAGGGAAGTAATGGTACCATGGAAGTCAGAAGAGGCTCTATGGCATCACCACCAGAATGAATGATCTTTGCATTAATGTAAACAGTCATGCAGCTGAAACGCCAAGACGTTGTCAAATTACGCATGACAGAGAACAACGTATTATGTAAATATGATAATCAATAATCAACACCACAAACTATATTAAAGTCAGATAGAATTAAAATGTCGATGTCCCCGAATTTTCCATCACACTTATTCCTCGGCAAATCCAGCAGAAAATAAACATACATCATGGAAAGAATATGCTGAATTGATATGCTACGATGAAAGACTCTCTTTAATAACAGTTATTTTCATTCGTATTTTAGGATTTAATAGTTCCATAAATCTTAAGTTCCAGAAAATTACTGGTATGTGTTTTACAACACCTGATGCAACTGCTGTTGCTGTAAAATTTACTACACCTGTTGTAGACATACGTTATAGAACACTTGGTACACCTGTTAGTATCACAAGTTTTACAACACATGCTGCTACTAATGCCATAAGCTTATTTTTTGCTCATACACCTGAATGCGTCTGTCGTATAGAAGGTTGGATATTCACAGACTAAACAAGCCTTAAACTTTCCCATAGATAACATGGAGGCGAGTAAAGGCATATAACCTGATGGGTGAAGGTTCTTGCAACAGCCAGAGTGAACCCGTAAAGTGGTGGATGATAGCCTCGGCCAACCAGCCAACCTTGGTTAACAAGTTCTTATGCTCTTAACTGTACTATATGTTTGCCACTGATGCTGCTTCTTGACTTTGTTGCTTCTGTTAGCATCTCTTGAACGTCAAGATAATTGGTATTCATGGAATGGTTATCCTTCTTAAGCCACTTTACCTTCCATTGCAATGATGCAAATTGTAGTTAGGTTCAGGAATTTCTCTGTACATGCTAGATAAACTTACCATTATAGCCGGGTCGGGATGTTGCATTACACACATAGCAAGCACGTACACACACACACACACACACACACACACACATACACACACACACACAGCTGTGGCTCGACCCCTGCAACCACAACTAGGTGAGTACAACTAGGTGATGAAGAAGGACATGACAGAAGAAATAGACCCAGAAGTGTCCTTGTTTGCAGATGATGTGAAGTTAATGAGAGGAATTCAATCGGATAAGGACCAGGCAGAACTACAAAGGGATCTGGACATGCCTGGTCCAGAAACTGGCTTTTGGAGTTCAACCTCACCAAGTGCAAAGTCATGAAGACTGGAGAAGGGAAAAGAAGACAGCAGACGGAGTACGGTCTAGGGGGCCAGAGACTACAAACCTCACCTCCGAGACTAGTCTCGGAGCTAAGGGGCATATCCTACGAGGAGAGGTTAAGGGAAATCGACCAGATGACACTGGAGGACAGGAGAGATAGGGGAAGATATGATAACGACATATAAAATACTGAAAGGAATCGACAAGGTGGACAGAGACAGGATATTCCAGAGATGGGAAACAGCAACAAGGGGTCACAATTGGAAGTTGAAGACTCAGATGAATCATAGGGATGTTAGGAAGTATTTCTTCAGTCACAGAGTTGTCAGGAAATGGAATAGTCTTTGAAGTGATGTAGTGGAGGCAGGATCCATACATAGCTTTAAGTAGAAGTATGATAAAGCTCATGGAGCAGACTGAATGACCTAGTAGCGACCAGGAGCTGTGACTCGACCCCTGCAACCAAAACTAGGTGAGTACACACACATAAACAACTCGTGCAGACTCTCTAATAACACAAGTAAGGCCGGAGACCATGTTCGTGCTGATCTTTCCTCCAGAGTATTCAGGAATAATCATTCCTGAATATGTAGATCATATTTCATTCGGCAAACAGGACGGCAGCTGGACCAGGTACCAGGCAGCTGGACCAGGTACCAGGCAGCTGGGCCAGGTACCAGGCAGCTGGACCAGGTACTAGGCAGCTGTGCAAGGTACCAGCCATCTGGGCCAGGTACCAGGCAGTTGGGCCAGGTACCAGGCAGGTATGCCAGGTGCCATGTAAACGGGCCGTGTACCAGGCAGATGGGCCGTGTACCAGGCAGCCGGGCCGTGTACCAGGCAGCCGAGCCAAATACCAGGCGGCTGAGACAGGTACCAAGTCAAGCAGAACTGGGGAAAAAAACGTCATATAAAAATGGGAAAAATTCCATTTTTAAACGACAGATTAACTTCATTATTAACGTAGTCACTGGCAATATACAAACCAGTAAAGATCATAGATACCTCAGATAATACGGGTGGATAACTCACAAAATAGGTTGATTTCTGAACTTGCAGAAAAGTAAAGATGCGTTACATGTATGCACATGTATGTATATATATATATATATATATATATATATATATATATATATATATATATATATATATATATATATAAATTATTGAATGTGTGTGTGCTTCCCTGAAGAAACGTTCAGAAAAATTTATTAAGAGCAGTTGTTCAGATTGGAGAACTGAATAGGTGCGAGGGTTGTTCAGATGGGAGGGCTGTTAAGATTAATGGGTTAAGATATCTCTCCCAAGAGTCTGAACATCTCACATTTGGTAAATTTCTCCATCTTCTTGTGTTGATATGACGTGAACAAACGAGCAGGTGGGTGTTTGCTCGAGGGCGGTGGTGGGCGTGTGGCCAAGCCTACTGACAAGAGTCGTTTATCATGCTTGCACTGGGCAAAAACGGAAGAATATTACGTTGGATTGTTGTTACTAGTTGGAGGATGGAGGGGCAGGGGGTTACTTGATGAGGATGTTGGGGTCATATAACAGGATGGGGTAATATATGAGCAGGATGTGACTACTGAAACTGGATGTGGGGTATTTGGGAGCAGAATGTCTGGATATTTGAACAAGATGTGTAGGAATCTGAGCAGAATGTGAAATATTTGAGCAGGATGTGGGGTACCTGCTCAGAATTTATTTGGACAGAAGTTGGGGGATGGATGGGTTGTCGAGTATGATTGAGGGGGGGGGGTAGAACTTGAGATGGATAGGATGGGGGTTATTTAAAGAAAATGCAGGAAAATTGAGTAGGATTTCGGAATATTTGAGCAAAATGTGAGGATATGAGGGTATCTGAGAAAATTTGGGACATTTGAGCAGGATGGGTAGGATGAGGAGAGAAATTTGTAAAGCATGGACAAAAGAACATGTTCTTTGAGCAGATTATTTTGCTCATTATAATACTCCCATTCTTGTTCATTCCTACTTATATTTTCCTTTCTCGCCTCATATTTCTTTCTCTTATATCTTTTTACGCAGCATCCATCACAACACATCCTTCTCCACCTTTAAACTTGGTAGGAAATACAGGAAAGTATTGTTGAATAAAACTTGAGGTGAATGCGAGCAAGATCGACCGAATACGTCAGTCATGGCCGCTTCTCCTTATGAAATGCCTTTTGTACGTCGCCGGGAATAAAAGGGTTGACAGCAGCAGATGTTAAGCCAATTTCACTCGTCGCAAAAAATTGACATGCTGGGTTAAAAAGAAGTTTCCTTTACTGTCAAACATCAAAGGCAGAGTGGGTAAGTGTTGAGTGACGGCCCAGCAGCTTGTGTCTTAAACACTGGGGGTTGGTCGCTGCCTTCTTGGTTGGAAGGTGTTTGAACAGAGCTGCGTTCGCGGCTGCTTGTAAATCAATAAGAAATTTAGTTGTGGGTACGTCTTTGATAACCAACACAGGTGCGTGCGTGTGTGTATAAACACAAACACTCACACATACACTCACCTGAACACACACACATACACACACACACACACACTACATACACACACACACACACACAAACACACACACACACAAACACACACAGGCAAGCACGCACAGTAAATGTGAGGTCAAGATTATTGAAGAATCAAGAATACCGAAAACGGGGTATACATTAGTTGGACAGAATATAGAGCCGAATATATATCACCAGAGGCTCACATCAGCCGATTAACTTCTCCAGCCAAGAGTAACCTTCATGAATCTCAACAGAGTCATTCCGGACCTTTTATACAGCATACATTAGACCCATCTAGGAGTATGCAGCACCAGTATGGAAGCCGCGCCTTAAAAAGCATGTTGCGAAACTGGAAAAGGTGCAGAAGTATGCCATAAGGCACGTACCCGAGCTAATGGACATAAGCTACGAAGAGACACTAACGGAATTGAATGTAGCAACACTGAAGGACAGAAGAGCCAGGAAGGGACATAACAAACAAAATACTCAGGGAAACTGATAAGGTAGAAAAGTAGAAAGGCTGTTTGAGGGGAGAAAAACGGAAACTCCGAGACAGTGTTGGAAATTAAAATAACAGATGAGCCACAGGGATGTGGAATGATTTGTGTGAGGAAGTGGTGAAGGCAGTCTCCATACATAGTTTTAAGAACAGGTACGATGCTAGCTACAAGGCTAAAAGGGGGTGAATCCGGAGAATAGCAATTTAAAGAGGCAGGCCCCGGATCTGAGAATCAACCCCACCAACCTCAAATAAGTAAATACAAATAGGTGAGTATACACACACACACACACACACACACACACACACACACACACACACACACACGCACACGCACACGCGAGCGCGAGTACGGGTGCATACACATACATGGGGCTGAGACAACCCCTGTAACAACATATAGGTGAGTACCCACACGCGCACCATCGCGCATGCACGTAAACACACTGGGTACTGTACCACACACACATGTGCAATAACTAACACTCTCTTCATCAACTGCCGAGGTTGAGATCACATTAAAAGAACCTCATCTATCTGATAATTACAGTAAAAACTCTATGGAAATCACTACCTATATTTAATTTAAATTATATACGTAACTCTACGGATTTCACTACCCACGTTTCAATTACTCCATCCTTCTACCTCTCACTATAACAGTGAAAACTACCCACAATTAATTTACTCCGTATTTCTATATCAAGACTAATAACTGAACATATATGCATGTGTTATACTCTCTCACCTAACACTGCAGTCGTCACTCTCATGGTCGCTCCCTTTAAGGCTTTTGTCGTGTCACTTCTCAAACCAGTCACGGTCGTAGACTCCACATAGTCGATGAACTATAATTTTTTCAGTTGCTCTACGCAGTGATATACAGGCTACTACCACAATATACAGGCTACTACCACAATATACAGGCTACTACCACAATATACAGCCTACTACCACAATATACAGCCTACTACCACAATATACAGGCTACTACCACAATATACAGGCTACTACCACAATATACAGGTTATCATAATATACAGGTTACTACCACAATATACAGGCTACTAGCACAATATACAGACTCCTCCCATAATATACAAGCTCCTCCGATAATATACAAGCTCCTACCACGGTATAGAAGCTCCTGCTACAATATTCAAGTTCCTACCGTAATCTACAGGTTCTTACTACAATATACAGGCTTCTGGCCACAATACACAAGCTCCTACCACAATATACTGGTTCCTATGACAATATACAGGCTCCTACCACATGTATGGGCTTCTACCACAACATAGAAGTTCCTACCACAATATTCAAGCTTCGTCCACAACATACAGACTTCTCTCACAATATGCAGTTCCTTGTATATTATTCAGGCTACTTTAAACACACTAGTTGAGTCTTCTTATCGGAAATACCAGGCCATGAATGACCCTCACGGCTTAATAGTATTAATTTATGAATATAATACTAATACTTATAATAGTTATCAAGAGTCAAGACTAACAAGAATTTCCAAGAATATTAACATAAAACTTTAATATTCTTTAACAAAAGCGTATTCCCACCCTACAAATCCACAGAAGTACAAAACACGGAATACTATTACTACTACTACTACTACTGCTACTACTACTACTACTGCTACTACTACTACTACATCTACTACAACTACTACTACTACTAAATCTACTACAACTACTACTACTACTACTATTACTACAACTACTACTACTACTAAATCTACTACAACTACTACTACTACTAAATCTACTACAACTACTACTACTACTAAATCTACTACAACTACTACTACTACTACTATTACTACAACTACTACTACTACTAATAATAATAATAACAGTTATTATTATTATTATTATTATTATAATACAAAGCCTGGATAATGGGGTGAAATCACGTTTAATCAGAGAATGTACTGGTTGGTGGTAATCCAATTCCTAGGATCAAAACTTAAAGGGCTGGCTAGAGTAGGGAATATGAGAGCACAAGGTTAATAGTTAACCCACTTTGTTTTATTATTAACCCTCCAAAACATAAGGTCGTTATTCCAAATGTTAAAAGAGAGACGTCAAATATTACCGGAAGTTCACAAAATATTGGAGTTAAATGGAGAACTGAGAGGGGGATTATACAAATCCTACAGAGATTACTGCGGATTACTGACTATTATTGTAACTGGGATGTCTGGCTGACACCCGGCACCGAATGGTGGATTAAAATGTTACCTCTCCTAGGAGCGAATCATCTTTAATGTTTCTGTTTAAAGTAGAACACGTAATATCAGTAACAGCAACAGCAACCACATCAACAACAGCAGCAGGAGCGACAGCAGCAACAACAGCAGCAGGAGCAACAGCTGCAACAACAGCAGCAGGAGCGCCAGACAGAAGCAACTTCAGTTATTGAAGCGTGTTCGTGCCAATTTGACTCTTCTTATAGAAATTTTGGCAATTTTTTCTCAGCTATAAGCTGGAAATTCCTCTTCTGATCCACTTTGAAATTTGAGCGCTTGTGTATTTTTGGCTGAGAGGAACGTTGCTAATATTATTGGCTGCAAGAATCCCAATATGGACATAGGCATTTGGACATAGACATAGTAGGTGTAAAGAGACAGCAGCAGTAACAACAGCAGAAGCAGGGTCATCAGCAGCATGAATAATATCCATAACAACAGAAGTAACAGCAGATGCAGTGATAAAAACACACAGGGTAGAAGCTGAAGATGGAATAATATCAGCAGCAGCAGTAGTAGCAGCAGAAGAAGTAGCAGTAGCAGCAGCAGCAGCAGTAGGAACAGTAGCAGCTGTTTTAGCAATATAAATAGTGGTATTAGCCGTAACAGAAGCAGCAACTAAAGAAGTAATACCAGCAGCAATAGTAGCAGTAGCAGCAGCAGAGAGGCAATAGCAGCACCAGCAGTAGTGTCAATAGCAGCACCAGCAGTAGTGTCAATAGCAGCACCAGCAGTAGTGTCAATAGCAGCAGCAGGTGGTATTGAGCTTCTTTCAAAAGGTGCAACCAATCATACGTAGTACAAATAGTTTTAAATATATTAACTGCATTAAGTGAACACAAGAGGTATATTTGATATACATCAGAAAGCTCATCAATTTTCCAAAAATGGTAAGAAAGAAACCCATGATATTCATCGGGAAAGTACATCGATTACATAGAAAAAATAAAATGAATGTACAAAATGCAGAGTTGGAATCAGCCATGAATGCCCGAAGTCACTTCTATAGCTTATTTCTTGTGCCTGACCTTGTTTCTGCACCTGACCAAGATCATGTTACTTGAGTCAGGTGACCTTGCCTTATATCTCATATCCACTGCAAAATATATTATTCAGTAGACCAGCTGGGTCCAGCAGTAATAAGCTGGCGGCGGCTGGTGCCATGGTCAGTCATAAAGTCATAGTATATCACACATTCACAGGTGTTTCGACACACTGTCTTCCTCAACCCATGTCAGTGTCAGCATATCGGAAGAAATGATATCATGACAAGCACCGAATTGTTTCCTGCCAAATAATCTGAAAACAAGTACATTTTTATCGTTTGTTGAGGAGAGCCTCCACTATACATGTACATATATATATATATATATATATATATATATATATATATATATATATATATATATATATATATATAATCAATAACCTCACTGCGACTAGCCAAGGACTCGAACCCATGCTGCTTTGGCCCGCCTCATGGTAAGTGAAAACACATGACGATCTAACCCACAGGACCACGGAATCCTACAAGAATGACGCACCCAGCCAAGATATGTGATCGGGCCAAAGCAGCATGGGTTCGAGTCCTTGGCTAGTCGCAGTGTTATTATTGATCAATACCACTCGTTCGTGGTTACAATAATATAAAATACTGCTCGTTGGGCTAGTACACCAAACAGGGAGTAGAATAAAACTAGCTCAGAGGCGTCCACACCACCGTATTTCCTCAGATGACGGTAAAACACCTAGCTTGGCTGGGTGCGTTATTCTTGTAGGATTGCGTGGTCCTGTGGGTTAGTATGTCATGTGTTTTCGCTCACCATGAGGAGGGCCAAAGCAGCATGGGTTCGATCCCTTGGCTAGTCTCAGTGTTATTATTGATGAATACCACTCGTTCGTGGTTACAATAATGTGTGTGTATATATATATATATATATATATATATATATATATATATATATATATATATATATATATATATAAATATTCACAAACACTGATCTCTGGCCGACGGAGACTCGAACCTACGAACCTCATGACAAGGTACGCAGTGCTTTGCCGTCCGTACCACACTGGTCCAATACCTTGGCATCCAGCTTTCGCTAGACGTTATTCCAAGGCAGCCAGCTTTCAGGCAGGTGGCTTACAGCTTTTCATCTCATCCCCTGCATGCATCGACACAACTAGAGATTTTACAATGCTAGGAATTCGCAAGAGCAGGCGAAATATTCACAAACACTGATCTCTGGCCGACGGAGACTCGACCTACGAACCTCATGACAAGGACCAGTGTGGTACGGTCGGCAAAGCACTGCGTACCTTGTCATGAGGTTCGTAGGTTCGAGTCTCCGTCGGCCAGAGATCAGTGTTTGTGAATATTTCGTCTGCTCTTGCGAATTCCTAGCATATATAAATATATATATATATATATATATATATATATATATATATATATATATATATATTTATATATATATATATATATATATATATATATATATATATATATATATATATATATATATATATATATATAATATATATGTAACACACTTTTAGAAGCAGGTCGCTCCGAAAGCTTCGCTGAATCATCTTATTAGCTAATTAAAGAGACATTCTCTTTGTCCTCAGCACCAAAAGACTCTCGAAGGAAGTAATTAACAGGTCACATGTGAGGTGATTTGACTACACTTTCGATTAAATTAAGTAAGTCTAACCTTTGAACCATTTCCAAGCCTTGTGTAAGTGAAGTTGTAAAAATGAAATAAATTACTTTAGAGTGGATTGAGTGGAAATATAATTTTCCTCAGCAAGTGTTCACCTGAGTGATTTATGCTTGAGTGTCAAGAGCAGCAGGTGTGTTATTCATTTTCGTGTATTATATATAAGAAATGTGTGGGTGTGTACTCACCTATTTGTGGTCGCAGGGGTCGAGTGTGTGTGTGTGTGTGTGTGTGTGTGTGTGTGTGTGTGTGTGTGTGTGTGTGTGTGTGTGTGTGTGTGTGTGTGTGTTTGTCTCATTTATATCAGATCATTACCTGTCAGTGAGAATACACCGGCCGGTCCACAAGACCAGGACATACTTAGAGGCCGATGTAATCTTTGTATTATTGCTCTCATAGAGAAGTAGTAGGGATCATAGAGCTCCTTTGGTATTAGAAGTAATGAAATTTAACCCAAGAGGAGAAAAGCTTTAATTTCTTGGATCGAGGGTCACTTATAGGTCTCAAAGAATATGTGAAGAATAATATTTTAAAATTGCATCGAGTCTTTTATAGGTCTCAAAGCACACATATCAAGATAATTTTGTAATTATTTAGAATTAATGCAATTGATGGCTAAACAGGCAAAAAACAAATATTATTAATCAAATTTGTACTAAATATTACTAAAATTAATTTGTATTTTTTTTATTGACTACATTTGAAAATATAAATATTGCAAAAATGCAAATAATATTTGTCATTTGAACTCCAGGGACCAAATTATAAACCCGAGGTATAATGTTCACTATTTTCTCGTCTTTGTATACAATATATGGTCAATATAACCGCATTCAC
The DNA here is from genome assembly GCA_009830355.1 of Cherax destructor. Taxonomy (NCBI): domain Eukaryota; kingdom Metazoa; phylum Arthropoda; class Malacostraca; order Decapoda; family Parastacidae; genus Cherax; species Cherax destructor. The sequence goes on from WNWK01003255.1 coordinate 172,395, forward strand.
TATTAATGCACACAATTTAACTCATACTATTAGTTAACAAAAGGTTTGCGATGATTTATATAATCCATTTGTCCACTTGTCCAGATATTGTCCTGCTGGAGACAAATTTTTCCACAGTTTTGTTGAACATTAGTCCAGCTGATCTAGCGTGACCGTTTAATACTCCGCAGACATGCATGTTTCCAGCGTTTTGTCTGAGGCTGGTGAAGAGCTCTTCATCCAGGGGAAATGGAGTTACTCTTCCCTTGGATAAAATTTGAGTACCTCCTATATTCCAGGCAGCTGGGATTTAGAGCTTAACCAATGATTTTAATAGCACTCAAGTATTTCGTTAAACGCTAGTGCAGTAGAGTTAGCTAAATGGCCACATTGGACAAATGGCCAATGTGAATAAATGACTAACGACATCATAGAAGACGAAAGGTCATAATACCAGTGAAGTCTGCTGGCTCTGGTACACAACTCTGACTCAAATTCCACTATAAAGGTTTCTTTAATTAGTAGAGTGAAATACAGCATCTCTCGTAGAGACCACAGCTCATTACACTTACAAATTACACCAGACACTAGAAGTATAAGCCCGTTTTTATCTCTGGCACAAGAGGAATTCTTGAATTTTACGCGAGACGCAGCTGTGAGCTTCTATGAGAGAGCTCTAACACTAAACCAAGTCGGAAGTGGAAATTTACTTGGCCAAATTTGTCGTCATTGCTATACTGTGAAATTTTCCTTAGACAAATACCAGAGTTGACGATGCTTCTTAGTTGTAATACTTCTCTTCTCTTCTCTTCTTCCTATTGTTACTCTTTTGCTTTCTTTGTCTCGTATACTTTTCCCCTATTTTGTTATTATATTTAACCTTGCTAGTGCTCTGTGGAGCAAATAGCACTTATATACGGTGGATACCTTAATTAACGACAACATTTCACCTACACAGTGGCTTTAAGTCAGTGGAGAAAACGTGAGAAACAGTTTGTTTGGAGGTTCGTGCAAAGAAGGGCGAGGTGCAGGCGGGTATGGCTCTACTTAATTCTTTTTAATCTTTCCCCATCACAACTTGCATGTTCTTATAGCTACTCTACTCCGTGTCTACTCATATATTCTTATAGCTACTCTACTCCGTGTCTACTCATATATTCTTATAGCTACTCTACTCCGTGTCTACTCATATATTCTTATAGCTACTCTACTCCGTGTCTACTCGCATATTCTTGCTCGGCTTCGTCTACTCACGTGTTATTCAATATTCACACTTTCTTTTCCTTTCTATCGTTAGTCTCATGCGTTATTTCGACTTTCACATTTCGTCTCGGTCAACCAGTCAATATTTTTTTTCTCGACGCTTTTGCAACACTATCATACTACCTCCCAAGTTTTGTTTTTCCCTGTTCCTTTCATTGATCTTCTCTCATCTCTCCTGCAAATTCATTTTCCTCCAACACATTTCCTTGCGGTATGAAAATGCCTCAAGACGCCTAGGAGGCGAGCGTGACTGGGAGGGTAACTGCCGTCAGGTGCCATTCGCTCGTCTATAACCGCCACAAATCTGGCATTATGGACTCGCTCTCTGACACCCTCGACTTCTTCAGATGTCTTGGAAGCATATTGAGAAGCTGCGGCCGAGGCAGCCGGGGAAGACTGCGTTGTCGGAGAGATGTGTAGTTATGATGTCTCTGATACTTATG
>WNWK01003256.1:0-162500 GCA_009830355.1 Cherax destructor
CCAGTTTGCAGTGATATGTTGAAAAGATTAGCCATAGGTTTGCTAAGCTCTTCTTTACATTCCTTTAGAACCCTTGCATACAGTTCATCAGGGCCTGGGGATTTGTTAGGTTTTAATTTATCTATTTGTCTAAGGACCATGTCACTTGTGACCCTGATCGTGCATAGTTTACTATCGTCCTGGTCTACATAATTTATTATTTCTGGAATATCGCTAGTATCTTCCTGTGTAAAAACTGAGAGGAAGTAAGTGTTAAAAATTCTACACATTTCCTTATCACTGACGGTGAGCTGACCTGAGTAACTTTTGAGTGGGCCTATCTTGTCCCTAATCTTACTTCTGTATACCTGAAAAAATCCTTTTGGGTTAGTTTTCGATTCTCTTGCAACTTTAACCTCATAGTCTCTTTTTGCTTTTCTTATTCCCTTTTTTATTTCTCTCTTTAACTGAATATATTGATTACTTAATTGCCCCTTCCCTCTTTTGATTCGCCTATATATGCCTCTCTTTTGACCAATGAGATGTTTTAATCTATTGTTCATCCATTTAGGATCATTTTTGTTTGATCTGATTTCCCTATTAGGAACATAAGTTGTCTGAGCAGCTAGAACTATTCTCTGGAAAACGTCATATTGGCAATCACCACCTACCTGACCCACTGTCAGGTCATTCCAGTTCAGCCCACCCAGGTAATTTTTCAGTCCTATGAAATCAGCCAGGCGGAAGTCAGGGACAGAGACTTGATTGTCATTATTAGGGTAATTCCATGATATATTAAAACTGAGTGATTTGTGATCACTTTCCCCAAGCTCATCATTAACCTCAAGATTATTAATTAGCGATTCCCTGCTGGCAAGAACCAAGTCTAGCAGGTTATTTCCTCTAGTTGGTTCTGTCACCAACTGTTTCAAAAACAATCCTGAATCGTATCAAGAAATCACTTGACTCTAAATTTCCTGTCAAATTGCTCCAGTCAACTTGTCTAAAGTTGAAATCTCCCATTAGCACAACATTTTCATATGCAGATGCCTTACGAATTTCATCCCATAGAAGTTTACTGCACTCCCTATCAAGATTTGGGGGCCTGTAAATCACACCCAAGATAAGTTTTACACGGCCTTCAAGAAGCTGTAACCAAACAGATTCAGTGGCTGACGCTTCTAATTTTATATCTTGTCTAACACAACAGTTTAAATTGTCTCTGACATACATCGCTACTCCACCACCCTTCCTGTTGACCCTATCAGTGTGGAATAATTTATAGCCTTGTATGTGACATTCAGAAGGCAACTCTCTATCTTTCAGATTGAGCCAGGTCTCTGTTATAGCAATAATATCTATGTTTCCTGCACTTGCAATTAATCTTAACTCATCTATCTTATTTCTTACACTCCTGCTATTAGTATAGTAAACCTCAAGGGAGCATGTACATGTTCAAGACTTGAAGGCGTTCCCAATAATTTAGATGTTTCAATGGCTCAATGTGAGCCGTAAACGATCTCTGAATTTGTTCCAGCTCTGCTATTTCTCCTGCCCTGAATGGGGCCGTCAGCACTGAGCAGTATTCTAAGTGAGGGAGCACTAGCGATTTGAAGAGTGTCACCATCGGCATTATTTCCCTTGTTTTGAAAGTTCTCAATACCCACCCCGTCATCTTCCTGGCTGTTGTGATCTTTGTCTTGTTATGGTCTTTAAAAGAAAGGTCAGCCGACATAATTATTCCCAAGTCCTTTACGTGTTCCTTTCGTTCTATGTGGTGACCCTCTTGCGTTTTGTATATAGTGTTCCTTTTGAGTTCTTCATTTTTTCCATACCTAAGCAGCTGAAACTTATCACCATTGAACGTCATGTTGGACCGAGCCGCGAGGGCGTTGATCCCCGGTAATACCCTCCAGGTAGACATCACACTCTATTGACAAGCACGTGGAAAATTCTCGAGGGATTAGTACCAAACTTTCACACGAGAATCACTCCCTACGAAAGCAAAAGACTCGGCAGGCGATGTAACATCCCCCCAATGAAAAGCAGAGGTGCCACTAGCACGTTGAGGGACAACATAATAAGTGTCAGGGGCCCAAGATTGTTCAACTGCCTCCCAGCATACATCAGGGGGATTACCAACAAACCCCTGGCTGTCTTCAAGCAGGCACTGGACAGGCACCTGAAGTCGGTGCCTGACCAGCCAGGCAGTGGTTCGTGCGTTGGACTGCATGCGGACAGCAGTAACAGCCTGGTTGATCAGGCTCTGGTCCAACATGAGGCCTGGTCACAGACCGGGCCGCAGGGGCGTTGACCCCTGGAATTCTCTCCAGGTAAACTCCAGGTAAGACATGGGCAGGCACCCTGCCTCCCACCCCCGGTGGGTAAAGCACTTTAATTCATGGGTCATAAAACGTGTGTCTTGCCTTTCTCTTTGCTTTCCTTCTCTTCCTGGCTTTTTTTTTTTTCTTCCTAATCCGCGCGCGCTGATTATTATTAAGAATGACCTGAATGATGGTCAGCACTAGGTTGTTGCGCTCTCACTACATTGTTGTCTTCTAAACCTTTACTGGGTTATCCTTGTTATAGTTATCCTTGTTATATCTCCCCGTCCCTACCTTGACGCTGGCTCCTCTAGCTTGTATCTAGTCAGTGTCAGAGGTCACAGCCTGGTTGATCAGGCATGTAGTGTCTGCACACTCCAGCAGAGAATGTCTTGTGACATTGTGCTGCTGATGACACACCTTCAACATTGTCTTGAGTGACCTTTACCTTTGATACGTTCCGTGGGTTTTTCTATCCCGGAGCCCAGCTATGCGCCAGGCTCGTCTGGTACTTGCCTGGTCAACCAGGCTGTTGCTGTTGGTGGCCCGCTGACTCGCATATCCATCACAGCCTGGTTGATCTAGCAATTGGTGGAGATACTTGTCCAGTTTCCGCTTGAAGACTTGTACACTTGTCTTGAGTGACATTGTACCGCTGAGGACACATGTTCAACACTGTCACTCCCAATGAAAACAAAAGACTGGGCAGACGGTGCAACATACCCCCAGTAAAAAGTAGGTCCGCCGTTAGTACACTAAGAGAAAACACTAAGTGTCCGGAGCCCAAGACTGTTCAACACCCTCCCACCAGTCATAAGGGAAATTACCAGTAGACCCCTGGCTGCCTTCAAGAGGGAGCTGGACAGATACCTAAAGTCAGTACTAGACTTTAGGTACATGCAGCCATCAGTAACAGCCTCGTTAATCAGGCCCTGATCCACTGGGAGACCTAGTCCTTGACCAGGCCGCCCGGGGGCGTTGACCCCCTGAACAACCTCCAGGTAATGACCTTGTACTGCTGAGGACACATCAGCACTGACAGGGCTTTATAAGATGCTGTTAATGAACCACTGAGTGAGTTATGTGATCAGTCAGCACTCGCCTCAGGGACTCATTACTATTCCCTCTTGTTCCTTCTTTCTTGTTCTTTATTTCTTATTGTTCCCGTTTCTTATTGTTCCTTGTTTCGTATTGTTCCTTGTTGTTCCTTGCTGTGGCAGCCTTGTCCCTTGTTTCCTATTCCTTTTCTCTCTCTGCTTCTTGATTCTTTAAGTGTCTAAGTGTCTTTCAGTAACCATGTCAACACTTGATGACAAACATTTTGCAGTGTTTCATGATCACTTGTGTTCCAGCCTCAAATATTATTTTTCATTCGACAGGTTTAGATACTCCTCCTTGTATATGGTCTTAGATGCTCTGGAAAACAAAATGCAGATGTAATATACACAGATTTTGCAAAAGCCTTTGACAAGTGCGATCATGGTGTAATAGCACACAAAGTGCGTGCTAAAGGGATAACTGGCAGTGAAAAGTAGGGGCCCCACTGGTATACTAAGAGAAAACACAATAAGTGTCCGGGGCCCAAGACTGTTCAACAGCCTACCACTAGCCATAAGGAAAATTACCAATAGACCCCTGGCTCTCTTCAAGAGGGAGCTGGACAGATACCTAAAGTCAGTGCCAGATCAACCGGGCTGCGGTTCGTACGTTGGACTACGTGCGGCCAGCAGTAACAGCCTCGTTGATTAGGCCCTGATTCACCAGGAGGCCTGGTCATGGACCGGGCCGGGGGGGCGTTGATCCCCGGAATGCCCTCCAGGTAGGTAGACTCCAGGTAGTGTACAACTAAACTTGTATATGATAGTGACTGTTGTGTGGAACACCTGCAGTGTGCTGCTTCACTTGCTTTATGATAGTGACAGTTGTGGGAACACCTGCAGTGTGCTGCTTCACTCTGCTTTATGATAGTGACAGTTGTGGGAACACCTGCAGTGTGCTGCTTCACTCTGCTTTATGATAGTGACAGTTGTGGGAACACCTGCAGTGTGCTGCTTCACTCTGCTTTATGATAGTGACAGTTGTGGGAACACCTGCAGTGTGCTGCTTCACTCTGCTATGATAGTGACAGTTGTGGGAACACCTGCAGTTTGTTTGCTTACTGTGCTTCATGATAGTGACAGTGTGGAGACACTGCAGTGTGCTGCTTCACTCTGCTTCATGATAGTGACAGTTGTGGGAACACCTGCAGTATGCTGCTTCACTCTGCTTCATGATAGTGACAGTTGTGGGAACACCTGCAGTGTGCTGCTTCACTCTCCTTTATGATAGTGACAGTTGTGGGAACACCTGCAGTGTGCTGCTTCACTCTGCTTCATGATAGTGACAGTTGTGGGAACACCTGCAGTGTGCTGCTTCACTCTGCTTCATGATAGTGACAGTTGTGGGAACACCTGCAGTGTGCTGCTTCACTCTGCTTCATGATAGTGACAGTTGTGGGAACACAACTGTAGCAGTATCACACTGTCATAGATCATCACACAGGGTAAGTGATATACGAGGCAGTGTGTCGGTCTGAGCTGGGACACCTCAGTTTAAGATTATAGTTTACTGGGGTGGAGGGATTTTTTGGAGGGTAGGGAGGGGGTGTCAGTGTTGGAAGAGGGGTGGTGGTGGTGGCTCTAGCAGTCTTTGTGAACCTCTCCTCCATCCTCCCTCCCTCCTCTCACTCCCACCAACCATACCAATCCTTTGGTGGGTAATCCCACCCTACCCATGCTGTGGGCAGTAGTCACACTGCACCCATGCTGTGGGCAGTAGTCACACTGCACCCATGCTGTGGGCAGTAGTCACACTGCACCCATGCTGTGGGCAGTAGTCCCACTTCACCCATGCTGTGGGCAGTAGTCCCACTTCACCCATGCTGTGGGCTGTAGTCCCACTTCACCCATGCTGTGGTCAGTCAGAATATTACCTAGGTAGGTACATCCTGGGTGTTGGGACTGATATTACCTAGGAGCCCACATGGTGACATTACCGGGTGTCGGTTGTGGGATGGGAAGTGTAAGCCTGTCTCTTGGGAGACAGGAACTCCACGGTGGTCGGCTTCAGGATCACCACCTGAGGCAGGCCTGTCCATGGGTAGCGGCAGACTGGGCCAGGACTACAGTGTAGGCATGACGAGAGTGTCTGAGTGAAGCATGCTCTAACATCCAGTGAGTACATACATACATACATACATACATAATATATATATATATATATATATATATATATATATATATATATATATATATATATATATATATATATTATGCAAATATGATGTCTTACCGAATAGGTAAAACTTGCGAGTTTGGCTTAAATAGCAATGCTCTTCTTGCCGAATAAGGCAAGCGAAAATTTGTGTATGCAGTAATTTCGCCAAAATCATTCTGAACCTAACGAAAAACATATATTTCATTGTGTTTATTATTAAATTATTGTAAACTTATCTAAAATATATTTAGTTGGATTAGGCTAAATTAAATTGCGCTTGTTACAATAAGGTTACATAAGTTTTCTAAGGTTCTTTTGGTACAAAATTATTAATTTTTACATTAACATAAATGAAAAATATATCTTTAAACATATAAGCGAAAATTTTACAAAGGACTTAATTTTAAATGAGTGTCACTCTCTCGAAGCTCTTCAAAGGTATATCTTGCTAACTGACCAATTTTACCTATTCTCACTCTTACACAGGGTTTTACGAGGTTAGGTTAAGTATTCCTAACTTTACAAGCTAAGAGCTGTTACCTACATCTGCTCATTTGAAAGCCTTTTTGTTCTTATGAGACACAAGTATGGAACAGGATGAAGTTGGAGCCATCTGTGGGCCACCAATTTCATTTGATCAACTGACTATTTTGTTAATATGCTGTACGAACATTCCAGACTAGTTTATCTCTCTCTCTCCCTCTCTGTGTCTGTCTGTCTGTCTCTCTCTCTCTCTCTCTCTCTCTCTCTCTCTCTCTCTCTTCTCTCTCTCAATCTCTCTCTCTCTCAATCTCTTCTCTCAATCTCTCTCTCTCAATCTCTCTCTCTCTCTCTCTCTCTCTCTCTCTCTCTCTCTCTCTCTCTCTCTCTCTCTCTCACACACATACACACATAGGTACCTACTTATATGTTTTAGATATCAATTTAACATTGTTTTAGGTACCTACTTAACGTATGTGTTTTAGGTACCTACCTAGTAAGGAGTGTTATTCTTGTGTCACTACCACATAGTTATGTTGTAACAAGCTGTGTTATTTATATTACTGCCACATAGTTATGTTGAAATAAAGTAGTATTTTTTCTCTTGTTCACAGGTAAGTGTTCACCTGGCTACCAGAACTGCTGTTCACAGGTAAGTGTTCACCTGGCTACCAGAACTGCTGTTCACAGCTAACTGTTCACCTGGCTACCAGAACTGCTGTTCACAGGTAAGTGTTCACCTGGCTACCAGAACTGCTGTTCACAGGTAAGTGTTCACCTGGCTACCAGAACTGCTGTTCACAGGTAAGTGTTCACCTGGCTACCAGAACTGCTGTTCACAGGTAAGTGTTCACCTGGCTACCAGAACTGCTGTTCACAGCTAAGTGTTCACCTGGCTACCAGAACTGCTGTTCACAGCTAAGTGTTCACCTGGCAACCAGAACTGCTGTTCACAGCTAAGTGTTCACCTGGCTACCAGAACTGCTGTTCACAGCTAAGTGTTCACCTGGCTACCAGAACTACTGTTCACAGCTAAGTGTTCACCTGGCTACCAGAACTACTGTTCACAGCTAAGTGTTCACCTGGCTACCAGAACTGCTGTTCACAGCTAAGTGTTCACCTGGCTACCAGAACTGCTGTTCACAGCTAAGTGTTCACCTGGCTACCAGAACTACTGTTCACAGCTAAGTGTTCACCTGGCTACCAGAACTGCTGTTCACAGCTAAGTGTTGGGAGTTCTTTCAATTTCATTCATGGTTTTTAGTTCCTGTCTTTCCAGAGTCGTGTATTATTCATATAAGTTAAGTTCAATACTTTCTATTTCCCTAGACAGTGTTTGGATCCTGCCTCTCACTTTATTCTTCCTGAGTTTTGTAAGCCTAAAGCCCCTCAAGGGAGGTTCCTTGACGCTGGTGAGGGGCTCTTGATCTAGGGAGATGGATCTGTGCTCCAGTTCCCTGAATTGAGCCTGAATACCCTCCATCTCCCCCCCACATGCGCTGTATAATCCTACGGGTTTAGCGTTCCCCCATGATTATAATTATTGTAAGCCTAAATAAGTATCTCCTAAGTTCCCTGTGACTCGTATGTGCTTTTTTCCAGCTGTGCCTTCGTGTACCTCTTGGAAAACTGTGTGTGTGTGTGTACTCACCTAATTGTGGTTGCAGGGGTCGAGACTCAGCTCCTGGCCCCGCCTCTTCGCCGTCCGCTACTGGGTCTCTGCTCTCCCTGCTCCATGTGTACTCACCTAATTGTACTCACCTAATTGTGGTTGCAGGGGTCGAGACTCAGCTCCTGGCCCCGCCTCTTCGCTGTCTGCTACTGGGTCTCTGCTCTCCCTGCTCCATGAGCTTTATCATACCTTGTCTTAAAACTATGTATGGTTCCTGCCTCCACTATATCATTCTCTAGTCCATTCCACTTCCTGACTACTCTGTGGCTGAAGAAATGTTTCCTGACATCCCTTTGACTCATCTGAGTCTTCAGCTTCCAGTTGTGTCCCCTTGTTTCTGTGTTCCCTCTCTGAAACAACCTGTCACTATCTACCTTGTCAATTCCCGCAGTATTTTGTATGTCGTTATCATGTCTCCTCTGACCCTTCTTTCCTCCAGTGTTGTTAGTCCTATTTCCTCAACCTTTCTTCATAAGCAGACAGACCCTGAGTTGTGGAACTAACCTTGTCGCAAACCTTTGCACTTTCTCTAGTTTCTTTACGTGTTTGACCAGGTGTGGGTTCCAGACTGGTGCTGCATATTCTAGTATGGGCCTGACGTACACGGTATACAGTGTCTTGAACGATTCCTTGTTAAGGTAACGGAACGCTAATCTTAGGTTTGGCAGTCGCCCATATGCTGCCGCAGTTATCTGGTTGATGTGTGCCTCCGGAGACGTGCTTGGCGTTATACTCACGTGTGTGTGTGTGTGTGTGTGTGTGTGTGTGTGTGTGTGTGTGTGTTTTGGGGGGGGTAGTTTTGCTGCCATGTGTGCCTATAGATTTCTTTGCGTGGATGGGTACTGCTTCTGGCTGTTCTTCGACAAGTGGATCTAAATGGAGTCTACCTGGAGGGTATTCCGGGGATCAGCACCCCCGCGGCCCGGTTCATGACCAGGCCGCGGGGGCGTTGGTCATGGATCAGGACCTGATCAACTAGGCTGTTACTGCTGGCCGCACGTAGTCCAACTTACGAACCATAGCCCGGCTGATCCGGCACTGACTTTAGGTGTCTGTCCAGCTCCCTCTTGAAGGCAGCCAGGGGTCTATTGGTAATTTCTCTTATGGCTGGTGGGAGGCTGTTGAACAGTCTTGGGCACCGCACACACATTGTGTTTTCTCTTAGTTTACTAATGGCGCCCCTACTTTTCATTGGGGGTATGTTGCATCGCCTGCCAAGTCTTTTGCTTTTGTAGGGAGTGATTTATGTGTGCAGATTAGGGACCAGTCCCTCTAGGATTTTCCAGGTGTAGATTATGATGCATCGTTCTCGCCTGCGCTCCAGTGAATACAAGTTAAGTGCTTCCAAGCGTTCCCAGTAGTTAAGGTTTTTGGTGGAACTTATATGTGCAGTAAAGGCTCTCTGTATATTCTCTAGATCTGCAATTTCACCTGCCTTGAATGGAGATGTTAATGTACAGCAGTATTCCAGCCTAGAGAGAACAAGTGATTTAAAAAGGATCATTGGCTTGGCATCTCTTGTCTTGAATGTTCTCATTATCCATCCTATCAGTTTCCTCGCAGATGTGATAGTAGCACTGTTTTGATCCTTGAAGGTGAGATCCTCAGACATTACCACTCCCAGGTCCTTCACATTACTTTTCCGCTCTATTGTGTGATTAGAGTTTGTAGTATACTCAGTTCTAGTTATTATTTCCTCCAGTTTTCCATAACGGAGTAGTTGGAATTTGCCTTCATTGAACATCATATTGTTCTCCGTTGCCCATTGGAAATCTTGGTTTATATCTTCTTGGAGATTAACCGTTGTTTTGCACTTAACCCACTTCTTACACTCCAAAGTTTAGGCTGTTGTTGCTGATGTCCCGCTGGTGCATTATTATTGATAATGTATGTTAATGGTTCTTGGATGATGGGTTCTCAACGGGTATCATCTCACAACAGGTCTCAGAGGGAAAGAAACTGTACCGCAGTAAGAACTTTAGTAACAATACAGAATGTTGTGAAATGATATAATTACTGATGACTATTTACTTATCTGGTTGTCTTCCTTCGTGACCAATCACTTACCTGGAGACAGTTCACAATGACAGTACTCAGTAAATAAAGTACCGTACTTGTAGAGTTGATTTCAGTTAGGGTACTGCTGACAACAGTGAAGAAAAGAAAGCTGTTTCCAGACTTCTGGCTACTAGCGGATTGTTTCCAGACTCCTGGCTACTAGTGGATTGTTTCCAGACTTCTGGCTACTAGCGGATTGTTTCCAGACTTCTGGCTACTAGCGGATTGTTTCCAGACTCCTGACTACTAGCGGATTGTTTCCAGACTTCTGGCTACTAGCGGATTGTTTCCAGACTTCTGGCTACTAGCGGATTGTTTCCAGACTCCTGACTACTAGCGGATTGTTTCCAGACTTCTGGCTACTAGCGGATTGTTTCCAGACTTCTGGCTACTAGCGGATTGTTTCCAGACTCCTGGCTACTAGTGGATTGTTTCCAGACTCCTGGCTACTAGCGGATTGTTTCCAGACTCCTGGCTACTAGCGGATTGTTTCCAGACTTCTGGCTACTAGTGGATTGTTTCCAGACTTCTGGCTACTAGTGGATTGTTTCCAGACTTCTGGCTACTAGTGGATTGTTTCCAGACTTCTGGCTACTAGTGGATTGTTTCCAGACTTCTGGCTACTAGTGGATTGTTTCCAGACTTCTGGCTACTAGTGGATTGTTTCCAGACTTCTGGCTACTAGTGGATTGTTTCCAGACTTCTGGCTACTAGTGGATTGTTTCCAGACTCCTGGCTTCTAGTGGATTGTTTCCAGACTCCTGACTACTAGCGGATTGTTTCCAGACTTCTGGCTACTAGTGGATTGTTTCCAGACTCCTGGGTACTGGTGGATTGTTTCCAGACTCCTGGCTACTAGTGGATTGTTTCCAGACTCCTGGCTACTAGTGGATTGTTTCCAGACTCCTGGCTACTAGTGGATTGTTTCCAGACTCCTGGCTACTAGTGGATTGTTTCCAGACTCCTGGCTACTAGTGGATTGTTTCCAGACTTCTGGCTACTAGCGGATTGTTTCCAGACTTCTGGCTACTAGCGGATTGTTTCCAGACTCCTGACTACTAGCGGATTGTTTCCAGACTTCTGGCTACTAGTGGATTGTTTCCAGACTCCTGGCTACTAGGGATTGTTTCCAGACTCCTTCTACTAGTGGATTGTTTCCAGACTCTGGCTACTAGTGGATTGTTTCCAGACTCCTGGCTACTAGTGGATTGTTTCCAGACTCCTGCTACTAGTGGATTGTTTCCAGACTCCTGGCTACTAGTGGATTGTTTCCAGACTCCTGGCTACTAGTGGATTGTTTCCAGACTCCTGGCTACTAGTGGATTGTTTCCAGACTCCTGGCTACTAGTGGATTGTTTCCAGACTCCTGGCTACTAGTGGATTGTTTCCAGACTCCTGGCTACTAGTGGATTGTTTCCAGACTCCTGGCTACTAGTGGATTGTTTCCAGACTTCTGGCTACTAGCGGATTGTTTCCAGACTCCTGACTACTAGCGGATTGTTTCCAGACTTCTGGCTACTAGCGGATTGTTTCCAGACTTCTGGCTACTAGCGGATTGTTTCCAGACTCCTGACTACTAGCGGATTGTTTCCAGACTTCTGGCTACTAGCGGATTGTTTCCAGACTTCTGGCTACTAGCGGATTGTTTCCAGACTCCTGGCTACTAGTGGATTGTTTCCAGACTCCTGGCTACTAGCGGATTGTTTCCAGACTCCTGGCTACTAGTGGATTGTTTCCAGACTCCTGGCTACTAGCGGATTGTTTCAGACTGGCTACTAGCGGATTGTTTCCAGACTTCTGGCTACTAGTGGATTGTTTCCAGACTTCTGGCTACTAGTGGATTGTTTCCAGACTTCTGGCTACTAGTGGATTGTTTCCAGACTTCTGGCTACTAGTGGATTGTTTCCAGACTTCTGGCTACTAGTGGATTGTTTCCAGACTTCTGGCTACTAGTGGATTGTTTCCAACTTCTGGCTACTAGTGGATTGTTTCCAGACTTCTGGCTACTAGTGGATTGTTTCCAGACTTCTGGCTACTAGTGGATTGTTTCCAGACTCCTGGCTACTAGTGGATTGTTTCCAGACTCCTGACTACTAGCGGATTGTTTCCAGACTTCTGGCTACTAGTGGATTGTTTCCAGACTCCTGGGTACTGGTGGATTGTTTCCAGACTCCTTTCTACTAGTGGATTGTTTCCAGACTCCTGGCTACTAGTGGATTGTTTCCAGACTCCTGGCTACTAGTGGATTGTTTCCAGACTCCTGGCTACTAGTGGATTGTTTCCAGACTCCTGGCTACTAGTGGATTGTTTCCAGACTCCTGGCTACTAGTGGATTGTTTCCAGACTCCTGGCTACTAGTGGATTGTTTCCAGACTCCTGGCTACTAGTGGATTGTTTCCAGACTCCTGGCTACTAGTGGATTGTTTCCAGACTCCTGGCTACTAGTGGATTGTTTCCAGACTCCTGGCTACTAGTGGATTGTTTCCAGACTCCTGGCTACTAGTGGATTGTTTCCAGACTCCTGGCTACTAGTGGATTGTTTCCAGACTCCTGGCTACTAGTGGATTGTTTCCAGACTCCTGGCTACTAGTGGATTGTTTCCAGACTCCTGGCTACTAGTGGATTGTTTCCAGACTCCTGGCTACTAGTGGATTGTTTCCAGACTCCTGGCTACTAGTGGATTGTTTCCAGACTTCTGGCTACTAGCGGATTGTTTCCAGACTCCTGACTACCAGTGTTTCATTACGCCCCCTACTGGGAAATCAGTGAGGTGTGTATCACTGTATTTTATGTGTACCATAATTGTTAAATTGTGTTAGTGCAGCTAATTGGGATCACCATCCCTGCAGTTCCCTTCCAGATTAAATCTCCTGGCACAAATGCAGTATACTGCGATCCTTTATTGACATCGTTTCGCCCACACAGTGGGCTTTATTAAGTCATAAACAGATCTGTTTGTGACTTGAAAAAGATAACTGAAACTGATGCTAGTTGTATGTTGACTAAGTTTATTGTATTTACCTGTTATTATCACCGTTCACCAGACTGAAAGAAAGGACGTTAAGTCCTGCAAGAGTGCAAAACGTTTAACAGGCTTCGGTTTGCCTCGTACTACAAGGAGGAGCACATCAGCAGACCTACTGGTCCATGCTAGGCAAGTCCAAGCCACCTACTGGCCTAAGCTACTGGTCGAAACCAGTCAGGTCCAAGTCACACACAAGTCACATTGCTGCCTACTAACGTACTAATAAAGTATTTTATAGTATGCCTACGGTTCACCTGTGCTGGTGTTCACCTGTGCTGGTGTTCACCTGTGCTGGTGTTCACCTGTGCTGGTGTTCACCTGTGCTGGTGTTCAACTGTGCTGGTGTTCACCTGTGTTGGTGTTCACCTGTGTTGGTGTTCACCTGTGTTGGTGTTCACCTGTGCTGGTGTTCACCTGTGCTGGTGTTCACCTGTGTTGGTGTTCACCTGTGTTGGTGTTCACCTCTGGTGCCTTTTTATTGATTATAATTTGTGTGTCTACCGCAGACATAGGCTTGACTTGCGGCCAGGTTACCAGAGTGGAACTACTCTTAAAGCCGGTTATAGATATGTTACAGAAACATCAAATGTTAGATTACCTTTGCTTGTTTGTCTTAGCATAGGTAATAGTGTAAACACAAAATAGGGAAGTGTTGTGGTGGTGGTGGCAGATGCGGCGGCGTCGGTGGTGGTGGTGGGGGGAGCACACGTGTTGGTGGTGCCTGACTGTGTTTTAAGTAGGGGCCACAACAAGGTTGTGATATAAATGCTTTAGGAAAGCGACAGGTTGAAGACTGAGAAACTTCTGCAACATTTGAGAATATTTGTTGAGAAAAAGTTTCTCCATCCAATGGCTTTCTTAAGTCCAGTACAAAGAAGAACGGTGGAGGAGGAGTAGGAGTTTGAGGTAATCAGCCCCTCAGCCTGGAGTCGATGCTTTCAGTCCATCACTCTTGAAATAAAATACGGCATATGTTGGGAGAAATGACTTATATACTGCAGTCAGAAGCAGGAGTCGACGGTCCGAACACATCGACTCCAGGCTGAGGGACTGATTACCTCAAAGTCCTCCTCCTCCACCGTTCTTCTTGGTATTGAACTGAAGAAGCCACTGGCTGGCGAAACGTTTCCTCAATTAAAGATCACCAAATGTTACACAAGTGTCTTAATTCTACAACAGGGTTGCCTCTAGCTTCCCTATACTAGATTCTCAGGCCCAGTCCCTAACTACGGCTCCTGATCAATTAGACTGTTGGTGCTGGCCGAACGCAGTCCAGCGTGGTTAGCCTGGTTGATCTGGAACAAGCTAGATGAATTTATCGAGTTCCCGTTGAAGACAGCCAGGGTCTGTTGGTAATTCCCCTTACGTGTGAAGGGAAGGTGCTTAAGAATCTTGGTCCCTTTACACTTGTCGTGTTATCTCTTAATATATTCATCGCAGCTCCACTTGTCCGCCATTTGTAAAAAAAAAAACCCGGGCCGGGACAGTACCGGCGAACCAAGAACCTCACTTTTCATTGAGGGTGTTTTGCACTGTCTGCTTTCGTAAGGAGCGGTCTCAGGGGTGGAGGTTTGGAACCCATCTTTCCAGATACAAATTGTGATTTGTATTTGTCTCCTTTGACTCCGTCCAATATAGGTCTGTGTTGATAACCGGATCCTCGAGATTGTTGGTGTTGGCTTGAAGTAAACCTCTGGAAGACAGGAGTCTATAGGTAAACTGATCTTTATATTTGAAGGGAGGACTTTCAAAATGTTACGTGGATAGTATCTCAGTAGTAGTGATTTCAGCTCACAACCGCAGGACCCGGGTTCAGTTCTGAGAGGGTCAAAACAGAGGGCAAGTTTCTTTACATTTATTGCAGGGACTGACTATCTCAAATACTTTTTCTCCAAGGTTGATGGACTCATTACATCATTTCACTACTACACCTGCTGCCTTTATATTTGACTGAAGAAACCTACTGAATAGGCGAAACGTTTCAACAGTAAAGGTACCTTATAATCATCAACTTATCGGTGTTTCATATCATTTTCAACATAACCTATTGCTCTTGTCTACGTAGCAATAAATAGGTGCTTGGATAAAAAAACCATACCATAGGTGGGGATCGAACTTGTGGAAAGTGCGCCACGCGCTGGCCTGGAGTTCTACAACTCAATCGCCACCAGTTCAATCCCCACCCGTGGTATGGTTTGTTTGCAATCGTGTCATTACGATTTCGTAAGTCGTTAGGTGCTTGGATATTAGGTGAGTGTTATGGGTGGTGTCCTGTGAAGTGGTGAGCTCAACATGCTAGTTCAACTCGTTATTAACTCTAGGACGCCACACTCAACACTCTCCTGATACCATGTTAACTATTTTCTCTAGTTGAATGGTTCAGAGAAGCCACAAGGTGATAAATTAGACACATGTGCAAGACTTGGGTATCTTTGAGGAAACGTTTCACCACACAGTGGCTTCATCAGTCCATACAAAGGAGAATGGTGAAGAACAGGAGGAGTTTGAGGTAATCAGTCCCTCAGCCTTGACTCAAGGCTGAGGGACTGATTACCTTAAACTCCTGTTCTTCACCATTCTACTTTGTATTGGACTGATGAAGCCACTGTGTGGCGAAACGTTTCCTCATTAAAGATACCCAAGTGTTGCACATGTGTCTAATTTATTAACTATTTTTTGTTGGGTGAGTAGAGTCAGCAGGTGTAGAAGACATGTCTCGTTACTTCATTTCAGTCGTGCTGTCATCAGTGAACCTGGTCACCTCTACTTTTCACTTAGGTTATCCTCCTTTTCCTCTGGTGTATCTCACTACTTGATCATGACATACAAAATACTCCAGAGATTAGATAGGGACAGACATGAGATGTGATATGATGCCTGGGAACATAGTGCCAGGTGTAGACTGACGTTAGAAAGGTAGGTAGACACTTGTAAGACTTACGAACTTCTACTGACATTGTGGATACTCTCAGCTGTCCTGCTGTTCTTAATAGTTCCTGTTCCTGTAATATATATCTTCCAATTTAGCTGTGGTTTGAGGTCAGGCACCTTGTTTTATGGTACACAAGGTAAAGAATTGTGTTCTCTGGAAGAAGCATAAAACAACTAAAGTGCAGTGAACATTCTTCAGTGCTCGATAATAATCCACAAGACAAACTTAGGAGATTCATCTGTATATTTCGATCCCTCTTGACTCTTCAGCAGAAGAGGATCCCAGAAAGGGGTCGAGTCTCTCGTGAGTTTGTCTGCACGTTGGTTATTATTGAACATAACATAAAGGAGGAACACTACAGCAGACCTACTGTCCTATATTAGGCAGGTCCTTACCAAATCCACTAACAAAAATATTTGTCCAACCCGTTTCACTGAGACAGGCTGACGAGGAAGGCGAGGGTGGGGGGAGAGACTTTCAACACAGACCCTGAAGGAAGCACAGTGCGAGGCGGAGAATTATTAACAATATAAACGAGGTTTTTCTGGCTTTCTGCAAGTGCCTGGCAGCTTTGTGTTTCACTTTGGAGCCAGGGAGCCAGACTCTTGTCTGAGTCACAACCATTAACACTCTTTGGAGCCAGGGAGGGACTGACTCTTGTCTGAGTCACAAACATTAACACTCTTTGGAGCCAGGGAGGGACTGACTCTTGTCTGAGTCACAAACATTAACACTTGACAGGGACTACTTGTCGAGTCACAAACTTTCATTTGGAGCCAGGGAGGGACTGACTCTTGTCTGAGTCACAAACATTAACACTCTTTGGAGCCAGGGAGGGACTGACTCTTGTCTGAGTCACAAACATTAACATAACTCATATAACAGACACCAATAAATAACTCGTGTAATAAGCTTCTATAAGAGACATCAGGTAACTGCTATAAGTCATTATCAGGTTACTATAGCAGTCATTATCAGGTAGCTACTATAAGAGACATTTAACAGGTAGCTACTACAACAGGTGACTACTATAATAGGTAGCTACTACAACAAGTAAATATAACGGGTAGCTACTACAACAGGTAACTACTATAACAGGTAGCTACTACAACAGGTAACTATAACGGGTAGCTACTACAACAAGTTACTATAACGGGTAACTACTATAAAAGGTAGCTACTATAAAAGGTAGCTATAACCGGTAACTACTATAAAAGGTAGCTATAACCGGTAGCTACTATAAAAGGTAGCTATAATCGGTAGCTACTATAAAAGGTAGCTATAACCGGTAGCTACTGCAACACGTAGCTATTACAACAGCTACTATAAGGGATATTAACAGGTGTCTACTATAAGGGATATTAACAGTTGTCTACTGTAAGACAGGTAGTAAGAGGCTGCCACAGTATTTACGAGAGAGGGTTCAATAAACGCTGATGATAATCACCACAATAATTAATAATAATAGTAACTAGAGTAATTATATATAATTTACATTTTAACGAGGACTAATTCTTGGTGCACAAGTCTGTGATAGTGGCGATAATTATTATTATTATGGGCTGATTATAGAGGCTTGGTGAAGCTTGTTTTAAAGTACTGGAACTTGAGGTGTTGTCTCTCTCCATGCTTGTGTTGTGGTGGTGATAAACACTGGTGTTTGTGATTGGAACATTGTGTTGTGATGATGGTAAACACTGGTGTTTGTGATGACTGGAACATTGTGTTGTGATGGTAAACACTGGTGTTTGTGATGACTGGAACATTGTGTTGTGATGGTAAACACGTGTTTGTGATGACTGGAACATTGTGTTGTGGTGGTGATAAACACTGGTGTTTGTGATGACTGGAACATTGTGTTGTGATGATGGTAAACACTGGTGTTTGTGATGACTGGAACATTGTGTTGTGGTGGTGATAAACACTGGTGTTTGTGATGACTGGAACATTGTGTTGTGATGATGGTAAACACTGGTGTTTGTGATGACTGGAACATTGTGTTGTGATGATGGTAAACACTTGTGTTTGTGATGACGAACATTGTGTTGTGATGGTGATAAACACTGGTGTTTGTGATGACTGGAACAGTGTGTTGTGATGATGGTAAACACTGGTGTTTGTGATGACTGAAACAGTGTGTTGTGATGATGGTAAACACTGGTGTTTGTGATGACTGAAACATTGTGTTGTGATGATGGTAAACACTGGTGTTTGTGATGACTGGAACATTGTGTTGTGATGATGGTAAACACTGGTGTTTGTGATGACTGGAACATTGTGTTGTGGTGATGATAAACACTGGTGTTTGTGATGACTGGAACATTGTGTTGTGATGATGGTAAACACTGGTGTTTGTGATGACTGGAACATTGTGTTGTGATGATGATAAACACTGGTGTTTGTGATGACTGGAACATTGTGTTGTGATGGTGATAAACATTGGTGTTTGTGATGACTGGAACAGTGTGTTGTGATGATGGTAAACACTTGTGTTTGTGATGACTGGAACATTGTGTTGTGATGATGGTAAACACTGGTGTTTGTGATGACTGGAACATTGTGTTGTGATGGTGATAAACACTGGTGTTTGTGATGACTGGAACATTGTGTTGTGATGATGGTAAACACTGGTGTTTGTGATGACTGGAACATTGTGTTGTGATGATGGTAAACACTGGTGTTTGTGATGACTGGAACATTGTGTTGTGATGATGATAAACACTGGTGTTTGTGATGACTGGAACATTGTGTTGTGATGATGGTAAACACTGGTGTTTGTGATTGGAACATTGTGTTGTGATGATGATAAACACTGGTGTTTGTGATGACTGGAACATTGTGTTGTGATGGTGATAAACACTGGTGTTTGTGATGACTGGAACAGTGTGTTGTGATGATGGTAAACACTTGTGTTTGTGATGACTGGAACATTGTGTTGTGATGATGGTAAACACTGGTGTTTGTGATGACTGGAACATTGTGTTGTGATGGTGATAAACACTGGTGTTTGTGATGACTGGAACATTGTGTTGTGATGATGGTAAACACTGGTGTTTGTGATGACTGGAACATTGTGTTGTGATGATGGTAAACACTTGTGTTTGTGATGACTGGAACATTGTGTTGTGATGGTGATAAACACTGGTGTTTGTGATGACTGGAACAGTGTGTTGTGATGATGGTAAACACTGGTGTTTGTGATGACTGGAACATTGTGTTGTGATTATGGTAAACACTGGTGTTTGTTATTAAAATATTGTGTTGTGATGGTAAACACTGGTGTTTGTGATGACTGGAACATTGTGTTGTGATGGTGATAAACACTGGTGTTTGTTATTAAAATATTGTGTGGTGGTGGTGGTAAACACTGATGTTTGTGATTGCTAAAACATTGGAAAGTGGCACTTACTGTGAGGATATAAGTGTTGACTTACCTGTAAGTCCAACATGGTGTGTTGCCATCATCTTCGCGATAAAGGTAAACTGGAAATAGAGGAAAAGTTGAACATTGATATAACTGTGACTATGTCTAGCGTACTCAGGTCCTGAGGTCCGTGGTTCGATCCCCGGTACGGCTGGAAACATTAGGACATGTTTCCTTAAGACACCTGCTGTCCATGTTGACCTATCAGTAAAATAGGTACCTGGGTGTTAGTTGACTGGTGTGGGTCGCATCCTGGGACAAAATTGATCTAATTTGCCCGAAATGCTCTGCATAACAAGCGGCTTTCTGTATAGTAGTATGTCATTGATGTCAGCTAGGCTTGTATACCTTGTACATGTACTTGTAGTAAATAGAGATTATTATTATAAGTGTTAGGTAGCACCTGTGGGTAGCGCCCAGCACTTCTCAGTAAAAGTTACTTGGCTCAAATATTCCTGTCTGGTATCTTAATACTTTTGTTAGTCTTCACTTGGTGATAAGTTCGTAAGGAAAACAATTAAGCTTTATTACTAAATTTACAGGTCACTGATCGTCTAAATGAGTAAATATTCTTCAATAAAGATGTAGAGGGAACAATTCTTTTTAAATATACAGATATATATACTTGTATTTAAAATTGCAAAGTTTCAAGGTATATACTGGAAAGCTAACTTAGCCCAGATATTTAGCAGCAAGCTACAAACTATCAGAAAATTTAGGTTCCTGAAGCTAACATTAAATTCACGGAAGATTTTCCTCGGCCGCCACGTTGCTTGAAGACGTTGTATCGGTCAGTCAACCACGGTACTGGTGAGGTTCGAACTCGCGGCAAGTGAGTTCAGTCCGCCACATGTACCGTGGTTTGTTTGCAATCGCGCCATTACGACTTCGTGAGTCAGTCAGTCAGCTTGTAATTTGTGTATTTGTGATTCAATATAATTTGAGAGGCCGAGGTCTCTTAATAAACACCATATGTTCAATAACATTCCCATAGACCTTTGATCTGTAAGTCCGGAGGCCATGACCTCTTTTACCACCTGCTGACTCAGGAGGGAGAGGAAGGGAGGGAGGGAGAGCATGGGAGAGAGGGAGAGGATGGGAGAGAGGGAGAGGATGGGAGGGAGTGGGAAAGAGGGAGAGAGAGGGGAGATAGGGAGGGGAGTGGAGGGAGGGAGGGGAGTGGAGGGAGGGAGGGGGAGTGGAGGGGGGAGGGGGGGGAGGGAGGGAGGGAGGGGGAGAGGGAGAGGGAGAGAGAGAGGAGGGAGGGAGGGAGAGAGGAGAGAGGGAGGGAGGGAGAGGAAGAGAGAGAAACTGTTTGGGTAGGGTAAAGTCTGGGGAAGAGGGGGCTTGCTAGAGTGAACAAAGTCTTGGTGGATGTCACAACACAACTTAGCCTGTACTCGTGTGGTGGCAGGGGTAGATTAGCAGCTCCTGGCCCCGTCTATTCGCTGGTCGCTACTAGGTCCACTTTCGGCTACAAGAGCCTTGTCGTACCTCCTTTTAAAGCTATGTATGGATCCCGCCTCTACCACTTTATTCCCCAGATTGTTCCACTTCCTGACAACTCTGAGGCTGAAGAAATGCTTCCTAACATCTCTATGACTCAGCTTAGTTTTCAACTTCCAGTTGTACCCTCTTGTTCCTGTATTCCATCTCTGAAACATACTGTCCCTGTTCACCTTGTCAATCCCTCTCATTATTTTATACGTCGTTATCGTATCCTCCCATCAACCCTAGTGCTGTCCTCCGGTGTCATCAAGCTAAGACTTAAAACGTTACTAGTAATTAAGGTGTGTGATTGTACTTACACGTGCAGTGAAAGTTATCTGTATATTCTCCAGACCTGCAATTTCGCCTGCCTTGAAAGAGGCCGTTAGTGTACGGCCGTATTCCAGCCTAGAGGACTTTGAGAAACAACCAACGATGTTCTATATCGAGCAACTCTGCCATCAGGTTGAGGGACTGGAAGAAGCCAGGCAGGAGATAGATCATTGGTTTGACATTCCTTGTTTTTTAAGGTTCTCATTATCCATCGTATCATTTTCCTAGAAGATGGGATAGAGGCATTGTTGTGATCGTTGAAAGCAAGATTCTCTAACATTATCACTCCCAGGTCCTTCAAATTAGTTTTTCGTTCTATTGTGTGGTTAGAATTTGTTGTATACTCTGATCTAGTTTTTATTTGCCATAGCGGTGTAATTGAAATTTGTCCTCATTGAACTTTATATTGTTTTCTGTGGCTCATTCGAAGACTTGGTTTAAATTCGCTTGGAGATTTGCAGTGTCCTCAATGGATGGCACTGTCTTGCATATTCTAGTATCGTCAGCAGAGGAAGACACGGTGCTAAGGCTAACATCTCTGTATGTCATATATGAGGATTAGGAAAAGGATGGAGGCTAGTACTGTACCTTGAGGAACATTGCTTTTCACTGTACCCGCCTCTAACTTTAGTCTGTTTACTATTAATCTTTGTGTTCTCTTGGATAGAAAGTTAGAGAGTCATCTGCCCACTTTGCCATGGTGTGATACCGCATTTTGTGCGCTATAAGACCATGATTACACTTGTCGAAGGCTTTCGTAAAGTCTGTGTATACTACATCTGTATTCTATTTGTCCTCCAGTGCATCCAAGACCATGTCATAGTGGTCCAGTAGTTGTGAGAGAGAATTGTTGGGTATCCAAGTGATTGACGATCATGCCTCTTAGAACCCTTTCAAAGATTTTTATGTGGGACGCTAGTGCTGTTTGTGTATAATTCTTTGCATTTGCTTTAGTGCCACCTTTGTGAAGTGGGGCTATATCCGTTGTTTTAAGTGATTGTGGGATGACCCCTTTGTCTAGGCTGCTGCTACTGCCTCACTATACTGTTGTTGCTTCACACTTGCATACTCATATTTCACTTGTGTGTGTAGTTGCAAGAAACAGATATTGAGATCATGAGTACATTTGTTAATATATTGTTAATATATATATGTTAATATATATGTTTATATTTTTACCTTTAAAAAATATAAACAGGAGATGCAACATTTCCCCGATGAAAAACAGGGGCGCCACGAATACATTGAAAGATAACACAATAAGTGGCCGGGGTCCAAGACTGTTCAACTGCCTCCCAGCAGTTGAACAGGGGAATTACCATTATACCCTTGGCTGTCTTCAAGAAGGCACTGGACAGGCACCTAAAGTCAGTACCTGACCAACTGGGCTGCGGTTCGTACGTCAGTTTGCGTTCGGCCAGCAGTAACAGCTTGGTTGATCAGACCCTGATTCCACCATGAGGCCTGGTCTCAGACCGAGCCGCGGGGGCGTTGACCCACGAAACCCTCTCCAGGTAAACTCCAGGTAATATCTTAATATCTGAGTGCAGGCTGGTTGCCTGCACTCAGGTGTCAACCTCTTGCTTTAACCTAGGTGAGTGCGGGTCTTGAGAACGTTGAGAGAACTTTTAGTGGCTGCATCAGGTCAGTCATGCACCTCAGTTACCGGGAACGTCTGAAGTTCCTCAACTTACACTCCTTGGAATGTGAGAAATATGCAGCATAATGTGTGTGTGCGCTGAGGGTATGAGGAGGTTAGTGTCTCACTATTTAATATTTAACCTTCGGTAGCGGCTGTGACACTAACCTGATTAAAGAAGTTAAAGAACGAAAAGGCATAATACCGTGACTGGAACAATACACAAATAACCAGATATGTTTCGGTCCGACTTGGACCAGTCCCACTGTGATTAGTTAATGGTCCAAGTCGGTCCGAAACGTCATGATAAGTTTCTTTCTGCCATGTGCGGGTTATTTGTGTGTTGTAACCTGGTTAATGTTGTTGTTTGTAATAATGTTTGGCTATGAAACACGTCTTGCCACATTCTTATTACATTCAATATACACTTTATTTTCTGTGTATTTCTTAAGAATTATTATCCTTGTTGTGTTTCCTTCTTCACTTTAGGACTGGTTTGAGACCCAGCCGCGGGGGCGATGATCCCTGGAGCTATAATTGACATATATTGATAGATGAATTATCATAGCGTTCTTGCGTTCGTGCATGTCCGCATGTTTCCGTTGATTAACAGCTCCTGGGCCGCTACTGAGTTTTGGTTCATCGTAGCGTTGTGATGTCTGACCTCCCACACTTACACAAACAATAACAAGCAGCTGGAAAACTGCAGGTGTGTTCCATATATACAAGAAGTGAAGTAGAGAAGCAGCAGTTACCTGTGACCTGTTTCAGTAAGATAACATTTGTTGGGATTTTTAAACCAGGGGGTGGGAGGTTAGCCACCCAGTATAACCCAAGAAAGTTACTGTGTCACCGAGGACTGTCTCATTTTCATTGGGGTCCTACAATCTTTTTCCCCAGGATGCCACCCACAACAGTCGACTAACTAACTTACTTCACCTACATGCTGTTAGGTGAAGAGGGACAGCAGGTGTAAGGAAACGTGCCCAATATTTCCACCCATACCGGGGGTCGAACCACGGATACTGTGTGTGAGGCCAGTGTGTTGTCACTCTGAGGCCTGACATCGATTGTTGACTGACTTGGCAACCAGACTCTTGCTGCCAGCGGCCCGCAGATTTACATAGTTAACACATGTATATTAGTGATTTACCTGTGACCTGACTTGAGAGCTTTTCTCATGGCCTAGCCTGAGGCCAGGCTTCCCTGTTGATTGCCTGGTCGACCAGGCTGTTGGTGTTGGCGTCCCGCCGGCCCACATGGCTGATCTGCCACTACTTTTGATGATAAAAACACTCACCGCTGGAGACGTGTTGGTGTAGCACGTCACAAAGTCGACGCTTCATATTCATCAACAAAGACCATTTATATTGGGAATCGTAATGAGCACCGCCCATGTTTTTCTTGTGGCTGACATTCCTTGGCACACACTTGAGATTCACTAAATGTGGAGAAGTTTGTCGAGTTAAACCGTGTTGGAGACATGTGTTTTGTTGCGCTAAACCTTATTATAGTTTATGAGAAGCACTCAACCCACGGTGGGTTAGTAAGTACAAGGCCTGGTGGAGGCTCGATCCTCCGTCCCTTAATGACGAAATTATATTAGCCTGACGTCAACCTTGTATGTACATGCTCTTGCACTCCAGCACATTCTGGCATCACACACACACTACACACGTTATTTGCTGCGCGTTCATCCATGAAATCACCATGTTCTGGGGAAGGCCTTATCAGGGGAGGCAGGGGGAGTGGCCCGGGTGAGGGGAGGCAGGGGGAGTGGCCCGGGTGAGGAGGCAGGGATGGCAGGTGGGAGGCAGGGAAGTGGCCCGGGTGAGGGGAGGCAGGGGGAGTGGCCCGGGTGAGGGGAGGCAGGGAGTGGCCCGGGTTAGGGGAGGAGCCGTAGAGGGTACTAAACAAGGGTGGTAGAGCAGGGAATAATGTGCTTGTACACACACCCTCTTACCTCTGCTGAGACCATTGTTGTGTTTAACAATGACGTGTGTGAACCTTCAGTGTCAGTGTAGAGGCAGTGTGTGAGGGTAAGACAGTGTGAGGGGTGAGGCAGTGTGTGAGGGTAAGGCAGTGTGAGGGGTGAGGCAGTGTGTGAGGGTAAGACAGTGTGAGGGGTGAGGCAGTGTGTGAGGGTAAGACAGTGTGAGGGGTGAGGCAGTGTGTGAGGGTAAGGCAGTGTGAGGGGTGAGGCAGTGTGTGAGGGTAAGACAGTGTGAGGGGTGAGGCAGTGTGTGAGGGTAAGACAGTGTGAGGGGTGAGGCAGTGTGTGAGGGTAAGGCAGTGTGAGGGGTGAGGCAGTGTGTGAGGGTAAGACAGTGTGAGGGGTGAGGCAGTGTGTGAGGGTAAGGCTAGTCCTCTTTCCTCCTCCCCCTTCTCCCCATCACATGATAATCTTTCAACACTGTACCTCCAACACCATCTGCCTTCAACACTGTGCCTCCAACACCATCTGTCTTCAACACTGTACCTCCATCACCAGTTCTCTAATACTGTCACCTAAGTATACTGTTCCTTGTACTTCAGGAATGTCATCTTTGATTTAGTGGTGAAAATTGACTAGTTTGACCTTCGTTTACCCTCCCTGGTGTGGCGGTGTTGTGTAGCAACTTGTGTGATATTTAATGTTTGTTTCATTCTGGTTTAGATAAGCTGCAACAATCACACATGGTTTACGGCTCACATACAGCCAATAAAGCATTTAAATTATTGGGAACGCCTTAGTCTTAAATATGTACTCAGAGCGGAGGAGAGAGATCTACCTGGAGAGTATTCCGGGGATCAACGCCCCCGCTGCCCGAACCATGACCAGGCCTCCCGGTGGATCAGGGCCTGATCAACTAGGCTGTTACTGCTGGCCGCACGTAGTCCAACGTACGAACCACAGCCCGGCTGATCCTTTACCTTACCTTTGAAGAGTTTCGAGAGTATCTACTCTCTGAGCCCGGCCATGGGCCAGGCTCGTCTGGTGCTTGCCTGGTCAACCAGGCTGTTGCTGCTGGAGGCCCGCTGTCCCACATATCCATCACAGCCTGGTTGATCTGGCACCTGGTGAAGATATTTGTCCAGTTTCCTCTTGAAGGCTTCCACACTGGTTCCAGCCGTGTTTCGGATATCTTCTGGTAAGATGTTGAATAGTCTGGGACCCCGGATGTTAATACAGTGCTCCCGTATTGTCCCCACCGCACCCCTGCTCCTCACTGGGTTTATTTTACACTTTCTCCCATATCTCTCACTCCAGTATGTTGTTATGGCAGTGTGCAGATTTGGGACCAGGCCCTCAAGTACCTTCCAGGTATATATTATCATGTATCTCTCTCTCCTCCGCTCCAATGAGTACATGTTCAAGACTTGAAGGCGTTCCCAATAATTTAGATGTTTCAATGGCTCAATGTGAGCCGTAAACGATCTCTGGATTTGTTCCAGCTCTGCTATTTCTCCTGCCCTGAACGGGGCCGTCAGCACTGAGCACTGACTTTAGGTATCTGTCCAGCTCCCTCTTGAAGGCAACCAGAGGTCTACTGGTAATGCCCCTTATGGCTGGTGTGAGGCTGTTGAACAGTCTTGGGCCCCGGACACTTATTGTGTTTTCTCTTAGTGTACCAGTGGCGCCCCTACTTTTCACTGGGGGTACGTTGCACCGTCTGCCAAGTCTTTTGCTTTCGTATGGAGTGATTTCTGTGTGCATATTAGGGACCAGAAGATATCAGAAACACTGCTGGGACAAGTGTAGAAGTCTTCAAGAGGAAACTGGATAAGCATCTTCACCAGGTGTCAGATCAACCAGGCTGTGATGGATGTGTGGGTCAGCGGGCCTCCAGCAGCAACAGCTTGGTTGACCAGGGAAGCACCAGACGAGCCTGACCCATGGCCGGGCTCCGGGTGAAGTATGTCTTGATCAATAACCAGTGAACATTGGCAACCATCTTTCATCAATCACTGACGGCATCACTCACAGCATCAGTCACAACATCATCAATCACTGACGGCATCAATCACTCGACATTCACAATACCATCAATCCCTCACGGCATCAATCACTCACAGCATCATCAATCCCCCACGGTATCAATACCTCACGGCATCAATCACTCACAGCATCATCAATCCCCCACGGTATCAATCCCTCACGGCATCAATCACTCACAGCATCATCAATCACTCACGGCATCAGTCACTCGGCATCAATCACTCACAGCATCATTCACTCACAGCATCATCAATCACTCACGGCATCAATCACTCACAGCATCATCAATCACTCACAGCATCATTAATCCCTCACGGCATCATTAATCCCTCACGGCATCAATCACAGCATCATCAATCACTCACAGCATCATTAATCCCTCACGGCATCAATCACAGCATCATCAATCACTCACGGCATCAGTCACTCGGCATCAATCACTCACAGCATCATCAATCACTCGCAGCATCATCAATCCCTCACGGCATCAATCACTCACGGCATCAATCACTCACAGCATCATCAATCACTCACAGCATCATTAATCCCTCACGGCATCAATCACAGCATCATCAATCACTCACGGCATCAGTCACTCGGCATCAATCACTCACAGCATCATCAATCACTCGCAGCATCATCAATCCCTCACGGCATCAATCACTCACAGCATCATCAATCACTCGCAGCATCATCAATCACTCACGGCATCAATCACTCACAGCATCATCAATCCCTCACGGCATCAGTCACTCTCGGCATCAATCTAGTCACTTAAAAGCTCAAATTTTGTTGTTGTAGGTTCGCCGGTACTGCCGGCCGGGGTCTTGGCTCCCAGGGATGGGAGTGTCTTGAGGAGCACGTCAGCGGTGAGCAGCTGACGGCGCGAGGATGGTTGGCTTGGACTGCACAGACACAGGCAGGGAAGGGCGGAGAAAGCACACACCCCAGCTTTAGCTAAATAGCAAAGTGCTGGGGAAACTTAGCTTCACAGTGATTGGTCGATGGGAAGCTTGCTAAGCAGTGAACTGTTCAGGTGATCAAAGTCTACTGTAAACAATCATACATCATAAGTTTTCAAGTTAAGGTAGTAGGTTGGTAGACAGCAACCATCCAGGGAGGTACTACCATCCTGTGGTAGTAGGTTGGTAGACAGCAACCATCCAGGGAGGTACTACCATCCTGTGGTAGTAGGTTGGTAGACAGCAACCATCCAGGGAGGTACTACCATCCTGTGGTAGTAGGTTGGTAGACAGCAACCATCCAGGGAGGTACTACCATCCTGTGGTAGTAGGTTGGTAGACAGCAACCATCCAGGGAGGTACTACCATCCTGTGGTAGTAGGTTGGTAGACAGCAACCATCCAGGGAGGTACTACCATCCTGTGGTAGTAGGTTGGTAGACAGCAACCATCCAGGGAGGTACTACCATCCTGTGGTAGTAGGTTGGTAGACAGCAACCACCCAGGGAGGTACTACCATCCTGTGGTAGTAGGTTGGTAGACAGCAACCACCCAGGGAGGTACTACCATCCTGTGGTAGGTTGGTACACAGCAACCACCCAGTGAGGTACTACCATCCTGTGGTGGGTTGGTAGACAGCAACCACCCAGGGAGGTACTACCATCCTGTGGTAGGTTGGTAGATAGCAACCACCCAGGGAGGTACTACCATCCTGTGGTAGGTTGGTAGACAGCAACCACCCAGAGTGGTACTACCATCCTGTGGTAGGTTGGTAGACAGCAACCATCCAGGGAGGTACTACCATCCTGTGGTAGTAGGTTGGTAGACAGCAACTATCCTGGCCCATGGCCGGGCTCAGAGAGTAGATACTCTCGAAACTCTTCAAAGGTATATCAAAGGTAAAGGTATATCCTGTGGTAGTAGGTTGGTAGACAGCAACCATCCAGGGGGAGGTACTACCATCCTGTGGTAGTAGGTTGGTAGACATCAACCACCCAGGGAGGTACTACCATCCTGTGGTAGGTTGGTAGACATCAACCACCCAGGGAGGTACTACCATCCTGTGGTAGGTTGGTAGACAGCAACCACCTAGGGTGGTACTACCATCCTGTGGTAGGTTGGTAGACATCAACCACCCAGGGAGGTACTACCATCCTGTGGTAGGTTGGTAGACAGCAACCCCCCAGGGAGGTACTACCATCCTGTGGTGGGTTGGTAGACAGCAACCACCCAGGGAGGTACTACCATCCTGTGGTAGGTTGGTAGACAGCAACCCCCCAGGGAGGTACTACCATCCTGTGGTAGGTTGGTAGACATCAACCACCCAGGGAGGTACTACCATCCTGTGGTAGGTTGGTAGACAGCAACCACCCAGGGAGGTACTACCATCCTGTGGTAGGTTGGTAGACAGCAACCACCCAGGGAGGTACTACCATCCTGTGGTAGGTTGGTAGACAGCAACCACCCAGGGAGGTACTACCATCCTGTGGTAGGTTGGTAGACAGCAACCACCCAGGGAGGTACTACCATCCTGTGGTAGGTTGGTAGACATCAACCACCCAGGGAGGTACTACCATCCTGTGGTAGGTTGGTAGACAGCAACCGCCTAGGGAGGTACTACCATCCTGTGGTAGGTTGGTAGACAGCAACCGCCCAAGGAGGTACTACCATCCTGTGGTAGGTTGGTAGACAGCAACCGCCCAGGGAGGTACTACCATCCTGTGGTAGGTTGGTAGACAGCAACCGCCCAGGGAGGTACTACCATCCTGTGGTAGGTTGGTAGACAGCAACCGCCCAGGGAGGTACTACCATCCTCTGGTATATTGGTAGACAGCAACCACCCAGGGAGGTACTACCATCCTGTGGTAGGTTGGTAGACATCAACCACCCAGGGAGGTACTACCATCTTGTGGTAGGTTGGTAGACAGCAACCACCCAGGGAGGTACTACCATCCTGTGGTAGGTTGGTAGACATCAACCACCCAGGGAGGTACTACCATCCTGTGGTAGGTTGGTAGACATCAACCACCCAGGGAGGTACTACCATCCTGTGGTAGGTTGGTAGACAGCAACCGCCTAGGGAGGTACTACCATCCTGTGGTAGGTTGGTAGACAGCAACCGCCCAAGGAGGTACTACCATCCTGTGGTAGGTTGGTAGACAGCAACCGCCCAGGGAGGTACTACCATCCTGTGGTAGGTTGGTAGACAGCAACCGCCCAGGGAGATACTACCATCCTGTGGTAGGTTGGTAGACAGCAACCGCCCAGGGAGGTACTACCATCCTGTGGTAGGTTGGTAGACAGCAACCGCCCAGGGAGGTACTACCATCCTGTGGTAGGTTGGTAGACAGCAACCACCCAGGGAGGTACTACCATCCTGTGGTAGGTTGGTAGACATCAACCACCCAGGGAGGTACTACCATGGAAAAATAAACACATAAGCAGTATAATGTGATCCTTTATTGACAACGTTTCGCCCACGCAGTGGGCTTTATCGAGTCACAGACAGATCTACCTGGAAAATGAGCAACATGGAGATATATATAGGGTACAGTCAGGTGGAGAATGCTGGGTCAGGTGGAGAAAGCTGCATATGAGTCTTAAAAGTAGTGTGATAGTTAAAAACATAGTGTGACTTAAAGGACCTGCAGTGTACCATTCTTGAGTTCTAGGTGGGATAGCGTTGAAGAAGTTTCTTGGCAATAGGTTCAGCTATGTTGTAGAAGCCGTTGTTCTGGTTGAAGTTGTTCGCCCACTGCGTGGGCGAAACGTTGTCAATAAAGGATCACATTATACTGCTTATGTGTTTATTTTTCCATTGTGTCGGTATTTTATACCATTTATTTCCATTGAGGTACTACCATCTTGTGGTAGGTTGGTAGACAGCAACCCCCCAGGGAGGTACTACCGTCCTGCCAATTGAGTGTAAAACGGAAACCTGTAATTGTTTTACATGATGGTAGGATTGCTGGTTTTCTTCAATTTCCTTACTAGTTCTTGTTTATTTCCGCTTATCTCCATGGGGAAGTGGAACAGAATTCTTCCTCCTTGCCGGGAGCAAGAGGCTAGTAACCTCTTCTGTATATATTGCTAAATTTAAGAAGAGAAATTTTCGTTTTCCTTATTGGGTCACCCTGCCTCGCTGGAATACGGCCGGTGCGTTGAAAGAAGAATGAGGTTAGGTTAAATTAGGTTAGGTTTGGTTAGGGTAGGTTTGGTTAGGGTAGGTTAGGTTAAGGTAGGTTAGGTTAGGGTAGGTTTGGTTAGGTTTGGTTAGGTTAGGGTAGGTTAGGTTAAGGTAAGTTTGGTTTGGTTAGGGTAGGGTAGGATAGATTAGGGTAGGTTAGGTTTGGTTACATAAATATTTGCAAATTAAGATTAACAACAGATCAGGAAATGGATAAAATGGGAGCCACATGTCTTAGTGCAGTGTGTGTGTACGTTACCATCTACACTCAGGTCATGGTTGGTGTGGTGACAAGTTTTCTCTTGGAATAAGATCATTCAACAAACTGGACCAGGTTCATAACCAAGTCACAGCTGCTCTACAACTGGCAAAAATTTGTAGCTTAAAAAACTGAACGTGTATCTGATACATTGTACCAGCCTTCCTTGCTGGTCGGTACATTATACCAGCTTTCCTGGCTAGTTGGTACATTATACCAGCCTTCATGGCTGGTTGGTACATTGTACAAGCCTTCCTGGCTAGTTGGTACATTGTACCAGCCTTCCTGGCTGGTCGGTACATTGTACCAGCCTTCCTGGTCAGTCGGTACATTGTACCAGCCTTCCTGGCTAGTTGGAACATTGTGCCAGCCTTCCTGGCTGGTCGGTACATTGTACCAACCTTCCTGGCTGTTGGTACATTGTACCAGCCTTCCTTGCTGGTCGGTACATTATACCAGCCTTCCTGGCTAGTTGGTACATGTACCAACCTTCCTGGCTGGTTGGTACATTGTACCAGCCTTCCTTGCTGGTCGGTACATTATACCAGCCTTCCTGGCTGGTTGGTACATTGTACCAACCTTCCTGGCTGGTTGGTACATTGTACCAGCCTTTCTGGCTAGTTTGTACATTGTACCAGCCTTCCTGGCTAGTTGGTACATTGTACCAGCCTTCCTGGCTAGTTGGTACATCGTACCAGCCTTTCTGGCTGGTTGGTAGATTGTACCAGCCTTCCTGGCTGTTTGGTAGATTGTACCAGTCTTCCTAGCTGGTTGGTAGATTGTACCAGCCTTCCTGGCTGGTTGGTAGATTGTACCAGCCTTCCTGGCTAGTTGGTACATTGTACAAGCCTTCTTGGCTAGTTGGTACATTGTACCAGCTTTCCTGGCTGGTTGGTACATTGTACCAGCCTTCATGGCTGGTTGGTACATTGTACCAGCCTTCATGGCTGGTTGGTACATTGTACCAGCCTTCCTGGCTGGTTGGTACATTGTACCAGCCTTCCTGGCTAGTTGGTACATTGTACCAGCCTTCCTGGTCAGTCGGTACATTGTACCAGCCTTCCTGGCTAGTTGGTACATTGTACCAGCCTTTCTGGCTGGTCGGTACATTGTACCAACCTTCATGGCTGTTGGTACATTGTACCAGCCTTCCTTGCTGGTCGGTACATTGTACCAGCCTTCCTTGCTGGTCGGTACATTATACCAGCCTTCCTGGCTGGTTGGTACATGTACCAACCTTCCTGGCTAGTTGGTACATTGTACCAGCCTTCCTGGCTAGTTGGTACATTGTACCAGCCTTCCTGGCTAGTTGGTACATTGTACCAGCCTTCCTGGCTGGTTGGTACATCGTACCAGCCTTCCTGGCTGGTTGGTACATCGTACCAGCCTTCCTGGCTGGTTGGTACATCGTACCAGCCTTCCTGGCTGGTTGGTACATCGTACCAGCCTTCCTGGCTGGTTGGTACATCGTACCAGCCTTCCTGGCTGGTTGGTACATCGTACCAGCCTTCCTGGCTGGTTGGTACATCGTACCAGCCTTCCTGGCTGGTTGGTACATCGTACCAGCCTTCCTGGCTGGTTGGTACATCGTACCAGCCTTCCTGGCTGGTTGGTACATCGTACCAGCCTTCCTGGCTGGTTGGTACATCGTACCAGCCTTCCTGGCTGGTTGGTACATCGTACCAGCCTTCCTGGCTGGTTGGTACATCGTACCAGCCTTCCTGGCTGGTTGGTACATCGTACCAGCCTTCCTGGCTGGTTGGTACATCGTACCAGCCTTCCTGGCTGGTTGGTACATCGTACCAGCCTTCCTGGCTGGTTGGTACATCGTACCAGCCTTCCTGGCTGGTTGGTACATCGTACCAGCCTTCCTGGCTGGTTGGTACATCGTACCAGCCTTCCTGGCTAGATGGTACCATACACAGAGGACTGGAGTGTTTACACTACCTGGACTCCTGGTCTTGGACCGGACCGCAGATGATGGGGTACCAGGAAGCATGGGTTGGGCGGGGACCGAACCGCGGGGGGTCCATCCCTGGAGGTAGGGCCATCACGGTCTGGTCACTGGGGAGGGGACCCCCAGAAAGCATCTCTGAGGTACGCTTCCTCATGATGTGTGGTACAAAAGGCGGATGAGGAGAGGCAGTACAGTGTGGTGTGGGACATTATTGGACGGCAGTTACTGTCTATTGTTGCCTCAGGTAGTGTTTGTGGAAGTTGTGTTACTAATGTTACTGGTGGGGAAGTTGTGGGTTACTACTGATGTTACTGGCGAGGAAGTTGTGAGTTACTACTGTTGTTACTGGTGGGGAAGTTGTGGGTTACTACTGTTGTTACTGGGGAGGAAGTTGTGGATTACTACTATTGTTACTGGTGGGGAAGTTGTGGGTTGCTAATGTTGTTACTGGTGGGGAAGTTGTGGGTTACTACTGTTGTTACTGGTGGGGAAGTTGTGGGTTACTACTGATGTTACTGGCGAGGAAGTTGTGGGTTACTACTTTTGTTACTGGTGGGGAAGTTGTGGGTTACTACTGTTGTTACTGGTGGGGAAGTTGTGGGTTACTACTGTTGTTACTGGTCGGTACCTGATCAGCCGGGCTGTGGTTCGTACGTTGGACTGCGTGCGGCCAGCAGTAACAGCCTGGTTGATCAGGCTCTGGTCCAACAGGAGGCCTGGTCACAGACCGGGCCGCGGGGGCGTTGACCCCTGGAATTCTCTCCAGGTAGACTCCAGGTACTACTGTTGTTACTGGCGAGGAAGTTGTGGGTTACTACTGTTATTACTGGTGGGGAAGTTGTGGGTTACTACTGTTGTTACTGGTGGGGAAGTTGTGGGTTACTACTGTTATTACTGGTGGGGAAGTTGTGGGTTACTACTGTTGTTACTGGTGGGGAAGTTGTGGGTTACTACTGTTGTTACTGGTGGGGAATTTGTGGGTTACTACTGTTGTTACTGGTGGGGAAGTTGTGGGTTACTACTGTTGTTACTGGTGGGGAAGTTGTGGGTTGGTAATGTTGTTACTGGTGGGGAAGTTGTGGGTTACTACTACTGTTACTGGTGGGAAAGTTGTGGGCTACTAATGTTGTTACTGGTGGGGAAGTTGTGGGTTGGTAATGTTACTGGTGGGGAAGTTGTTGTGTGGGCTGCTGAAGTTGCTGGTGGAGAGGTTTACAGCAGTGTCCTTGTTAGTGTTGTTGTGTTCAGTATTTCACGCCACATACCTGAATGTAGTAAGACTCATGTGTGGAACATTGTGTCAGGTTACAAACAGTGTCGTGACACGTTCTACACAAGCTTACCTTTGTAAATCTCAATGTTGACTTCCTGTTGATGGTTCCGGGGTGACTGCCTCCTCTCCCGGTCCCAGACCTCGCTTCCTGATTGATGGCTGCCATCATTAAATGCTTCTGTTGCTGAGAGCAGCAGCAGCAGCACCTCAGCGTAAACACCACAGCCTGGCTGGTGAGGAGTAACTTAATAAGTTTCCTCTAGAGGGCAGGTGTGTGTTGGTATTACCCCTTATATATGCCAGGGTGTTAGTGTTGCTCCTTCAGAAGAACAAAAAAGGCACAATATCGTGACTGAAACAATAAACAAATAACCCAAACATAGAACAGAGAAGCTTTCTACGACGTTTTGGCCCGTCTTGGATCCTTTACAAAGTGTGACTTTGTAAATGGTCCAAGACGGACTGAAATGTCGTCATAAGCTCCTGTCTTCTATATGTGGGTTATTTGTGTGTTGGTCCTTCATGTTAGATTGTATATGAAGAGGTTGTAAATAGCTGTCAGTTTGTAAACATTGTTAGAGTGTGTGGAGGTAATGATGGTTGTTGACGTGGCTTGTAAATACCATCGCATCACTCAGTTGAACTCTCATAGTGACACCTCGCGCTGAAGTGCAACCCCCGACGCTGGGTTACTGCATCATGATGGGCAAATTTGAAAAGCTTTGCCTAACTTAAAATCCTGCATTTTTTTTCCATGAGCAGGAAGATATCCCCTTGGTCAAAATGTGATGTTTTGACTGCCTATGTCAATTCCATATCATTTGGAAACCCCTGAAGTTCCTTCAACTGTATTCATTGGAATGCAGATGAAAAAGATACACAATTTATACCTTGGTAAAAATGGAGAGATTAGTTCCAAATCTGCACATTGAAATGACTCCCTCAGAGAGCAAGAGTCTCGGTAGACGGTGAAAAATAATATCACGAAAAACAAGAGGCTCAGTGGGTACAGTAAGGGAAAACTTAAGTGTAAACGTACCAAGACTCCATTCATACACGAGTTACTATAATGGGTGCTATCAGCAGACATATAGCTGTTTACAAGAGCGAGCCTGAGACGTTAGCTAAGTTAAGAATGAACGGCATTATGGTTCACTAACAGCCAGAATGAACAGGCCATCAACTACTAAGTCTTATCTGGAGCTGCACTCAGAGGGATGTTTTTTTTATACAAAAAAATGTTAATCATTGTTAATGGACAGAGACCTGGTATTGTTGGTACTGGTATTGTTGGTACTGGTATTGTTGGTACTGGTACTGAGACACTTCTTTTAGATATTGAACTTAGTGCTTGTAGCTCAGTGGTTGCGCCGCGTCCTTCTTCCATGTGTCAAGTGTTATCTGGTGCCGTCGGATAACTTATCAGGCCTCTCACATGATTCGTCTTGAGCTTCTCATTGTGTGTCTCGCTTGCTACCTCTCACCTGGTGTCTCACCTGCTGTCTCTCACCTGGTGTCTCACCTGCTGTCTCTCACCTGGTGTCTCACCTGCTGTCTCTCACCTGGTGTCTCACCTGCTGTCTCTCACCTGGTGTCTCACCTGCTGTCTCACCTGCTGTCTCTCACCTGCTGTCTCTCACCTGGTGTCTCTCACCTGGTGTCTCACCTGCTGTCTCTCACCTGGTGTCTCTCACCTGGTGTCTCACCTGCTGTCTCTCACCTGGTGTCTCACCTGGTGTCTCGACTGGTGTCTCACCTGCTGTCTCACCTGGTGTCTCTCACCTGGTGTCTCTCACCTGGTGTCTCACCTGGTGTCTCTCACCTGGTGTCTCACCTGGTGTCTCTCACCTGGTGTCTCACCTGCTGTCTCTCACCTGCTGTCTCTCACCTTGTGTCTCACCTGCTGTCTCTCACCTGCTGTCTCTCACCTGGTGTCTCACCTGCTGTCTCTCACCTGGTGTCTCACCTGCTGTCTCTCACCTGGTGTCTCACCTGCTGTCTCTCACCTGGTGTCTCACCTGCTGTCTCTCACCTGCTGTCTCTCACCTGGTGTCTCACCTGCTGTCTCTCACCTGGTGTCTCACCTGCTGTCTCTCACTTGGTGTCTCACCTGCTGTCTCTCACCTGCTGTCTCTCACCTGCTGTCTCTCACCTGCTGTCTCTCACCTGCTGTCTCTCACCTGGTGTCTCACCTGCTGTCTCTCACCTGGTGTCTCACCTGCTGTCTCTCACCTGGTGTCTCACCTGCTGTCTATCACCTGGTGTCTCACCTGCTGTCTATCACCTGGTGTCTCACCTGCTGTCTCTCACCTGGTGTCTCACCTGCTGTCTCTCACCTGGTGTCTCACCTGCTGTCTCTCACCTGGTGTCTCACCTGCTGTCTCTCACCTGGTGTCTCACCTGCTGTCTCTCACCTGGTGTCTCACCTGCTGTCTCTCACCTGGTGTCTCACCTGCTGTCTCTCACCTGGTGTCTCACCTGCTGTCTCTCACCTGGTGTCTCACCTGCTGTCTCTCACCTGGTGTCTCACCTGCTGTCTCTCACCTGGTGTCTCACCTGCTGTTCTCACCTGGTGTCTCACCTGTCTCTCACCTGCTGTCCTCACCTGCTGTCTCTCACCTGCTGTCTCTCACCTGCTGTTTTACCTGCGTTCTCACCTGCTGTCTCTCACCTGTGTCTCCCCCTCTGCTGTCTCTCACCTGGTGTCTCACCTGCTGTCTCTCACCTGGTGTCTCACCTGCTGTCTCTCACCTGGTGTCTCACCTGCTGTCTCTCACCTGC
The DNA here is from genome assembly GCA_009830355.1 of Cherax destructor. Taxonomy (NCBI): domain Eukaryota; kingdom Metazoa; phylum Arthropoda; class Malacostraca; order Decapoda; family Parastacidae; genus Cherax; species Cherax destructor. Next base: position 37,007 of record WNWK01003256.1, read on the forward strand.
TGTCTCACCTGCTGTCTCTCACCTGGTGTCTCACCTGCTGTCTCTCACCTGGTGTCTCACCTGCTGTCTCACCTGGTGTCTCACCTGCTGTCTCACCTGCTGTCTCTCACCTGGTGTCTCACCTGCTGTCTCTCACCTGGTGTCTCACCTGCTGACTCTCACTTGGTGTCTCACCTGCTGTCTCTCACCTGGTGTCTCACCTGCTGACTCTCACTTGGTGTCTCACCTGCTGTCTCTCACCTGGTGTGCATCTCGCCTAGTGTATCTCACCTTTGATATATCTTTGATGAGTATCGAGAGCTTTTCTACTTCCGGAGCCCGTCTTTGGGTCAGGATCCGCTTACCTGGTCAACCAGGCTGTTGCTGCTGGCGGCCCGTTGGCCCACATGTCCATCACAGTCTGATTGATTTGCCACTTGGAGATATGTATCCAGTGTCCTCTTGAAGACTTGTCCCAGCAGTGTTTCTGGGAAGATGTTGAACAATCTTGGTCCACACATGTTGATAAAAGCTCTTGTGCCCACCATGCCCCAGCTTTTCACATATCTCTTCTTCCTGGAGTATACCTGGAGAGGGTTTCGGGGGTCAACGCTCCCGCAACCTGGTCTGAGACCAGGCCTCGTGGTGGATCAGGGTCTGATCAACCAGGCTGTTACTACTGGCCGCACGAAAACTGACGTACGAACCACAGACCGGCTGGTCAGGTAACAATATAATTTTATTTCTACAAGTGCATGTAGAAGGTATACAGTCGTAGCTGACATCAGTGACTTACTACTACAGAAAGTCCCTTGTTATGCAGAGCATTTCCCGCAAATTAGGTCAGTTTTGTCCCAGGATTCGACCCACACCAGTCGACTAACACCCAGGTACCAGTTATTACTGATGGGTGAACATGGACAATCGGTGTAAGGAAATACGCCCAATGATTCTACCCTTGCCGGGAATCGAACCCGGACACTCGCCGTGTGAAACGAGAGCTTTTGCCACCAGGCCACGGGTCACCGCAGTATGTTATAGCAAGTGTGCAGATTTGGGACTAGTCCCTCAAGCCCCTTCCATTTATATATAATATGTATCTCTCAGTGCCAGAGAGTACATATTTAGGACTTTGAGATGTTCCCAGTAATTTAAGTGCTTTATTGGCTCTATTCGGGCCGTAAATGATCAACTCTCTTCCATCTTAGATATTTTCCCTGCCCTGAATGGAGCCGTCAACACTAAACAATACTATAAACAAAAGATCACAAGCGATTTGAATAGTGTAGCTGTTGGCACAGTGTCCCTTTGAAAGTTCTCATCATTCACCATATTTTCCTGGCTGTCCTAACATTTGCCTTATGGAGATTTTTGAAAGAAATGTCAGACGACATTACTCCCACATCTTTCACGTGTTCCTTTCGTTCTATTTGATGATCCTCTTGGATTTTGTGTAGTGTCCCTTTTCAATTCTTCCTTCTTGCCATGTCTAGGCAGCTGGAACTTAACTCCACTGAACGTCGTTGTTTTCCACTGCCTACTGCAATTTTTCAGCCATTTTCTACCGAATTGATTTTCATGCTTACTTTTGGTCTCACCCGCAAATATCACAAAACTGTGACGGGTGTTTTTATCTGTGTCTACTATAAGGATAAGGAACAGTAGAGGTGCCAGGACAGTGCCTTGGAGTACTGAGCTTTTTACCTCTCTAATGCTAGAGTTTGCTCTGTTTACTACTACTGTTTGTGTTCTGTCTGTCAAAAAGTTGGAAATTTATCTGCCCTCATTTTTTTGCGCAATCACCCATGATCGCATTTGTCAAATGCATTTGTAAAATCTGTGTTTACCATTTCTGCTTTTTGGTTTTCTTTCAACGCCTCCGAATTTTATGATAGTGGTTTAGCAGTTTTTGACAAGCATGATCTTCCAGTTCTAAAACCATGGTTTGGGTTATGCAGATTGTGCTGCTCCATCATTCTCCAAAAAAATACTGAGTGATCGTGTTTTTTTTTCATAAGGTATTGCACGAATCCCCTCCAGGTGCCTAGTGAGCGGACATGTTTTCAATTTCATCCTTGAATTCTGTGAGACAAGTGTTTGTCAGTTGTTTGATCTGCACGGTCCTCGTATGAAATTATAAACTTATGTGGGTTGCTGAACACTGTTCATCATCTGTATATGAAATTCTTGTTATTAATGATTTAATTTTATAGGTAGTTCGTAGCTTTGATTTTGCATATATGTAGATTTTTTTTTTTACAATATCCTGGGTGGCTTTTTGTTCCCTTTGTGCTTTTGTTATGCACGACACCTTAAGTTTTTGTTCTATCTCGGTGATCTCTTGGCTAAGATTATTATTTTTTTATTTTTAAGAAATTCAGTGATCCATTGTCCTCAGTACAATACACACTCATCCTATATTTGATATAGGTTTCCTCTATGGCACATATTTAATACAAACCTTGTTGGCTTGTGTGTTCAGCTTCTCTAGGCACTGGTGAGGATTTAGGGCGCCCGGGACTGTTGCCCAGGAGATGTCTGGTATCCTAGTCAATTCTATGATTGTTGTAGTTCCTGAACATCTTCCTCGTACATTTTAGCTGGAGTTCTTCCCTGAGTTTGTGCTTGTTTATGCTTCTATGATGATGTGGTCAGAGTACATTGTGTTTGTAATTGTTATGTCCCTTCATTAGTTCTTCGTTATGAAGATCAAATCCTGTGTATTTTTATTTTTAGCGGGATCAGTTATCTGTTGGTTCAGTGGAAACTTTTCACAAAGCCTCATTAGTTCCCTGGTATGTATCTTTTGAGCCAGAGTGCTTCCAGGAACTATTTCTGGTAGTGTGTGATAAATCATCTTCCATTTTCCATTTGGGAATCTCCAAAGAGGATGTATGGTGAAGGGTTTTCCTCAATCGTTGCTGACGGTGGTTTATATACGAGGATAATTACCAGATTACTATTTTTCAGTTTAATCCCTAGAACTTCTGCTGTATCATTTGATGAATTTAGCAGTTTTATACAGCATAACGTGTCTTACACTCGCAATCCTCCCTGTAAACCATTTACTCTCACTTGTATAAATATTTCAGGTTTTAATCGCTCTCACCCTCCAGAACACCCCTGTGTGTGTGCTTCTCTAAACGCTCCAAACATAACATTCGTATCTGCAAGAAGCTCACTTGTGTAGCTAACTTCGTCATTTCTGTTTATTTTCAAACCCTGAATGTTTGTAAAAAGGAAGGAGGGCATGCCATCTGGGATGTTTTGGTTTAGTTTGGGGTTTGTTAGTAACATTGGCACTGTGCCATCGTGTGATGTGACTCTTAGTGGACATATTTCTGGTCTCCCCGGTGCTATCACTATTGTGGCATGTTTGGTCGGGGTATGTGTGGAATGAGTTCACTATGTTTCATTGTCATGTGTCTGTATACCCTGTGTTGTTCCATTGGATTTCTTCGTCTGTTTCTTAAAAAAAAAAACGTTTACCTTTATTGTTTTCAACACTTTCTGCCTCATGATAAATAATTGCATATCGTTGCGTTTTCATTACATTGAATTTTGGGCAGCTTAGATCGAGTCATTGGTTTCTAATGATGAATTTCGCATCTCTTGGCGGGACTACCAACACTTCACCAAAGTGGCACTTTACCTTTCTCAACATGTTGACATACCTTCTGATATGTATCTACATGCTTTAACATAGTTGCAAACTCTTCTAAACACTGCATTTTTCCTGTCTCTTTCTCTGACATTCTCAGTCTCATCTGTTTCCCTATTTCCTGGGTTGTTCTTTGCTACTCTGGTTATCCTGCTGTGTCCTAGTGTTTGTTGGGGTCCCTGGTTATCCTGCTGTGTCCTAGTGTTTGTTGGGGTCCCTGGTTATCCTGCTGTGTCCTAGTGTTTGTTGGGGTCCCTGGTTATCCTGCTGTGTCCTAGTGTTTGTTGGGGTCCCTGGTTATCCTGCTGTGTCCTAGTGTTTGTTGGGGTCCCTGGTTATCCTGCTGTGTCCTAGTGTTTGTTGGGGTCCCTGGTTATCCTGCTGTGTCCTAGTGTTTGTTGGGGGTCCCTGGTTATCCTGTTGTGTCCTAGTGTTTGTTGGGGGTCCCTGGTTATCCTGCTGTGTCCTAGTGTTTGTTGGGGGTCCCTGGTTATCCTGCTGTGTCCTAGTGTTTGTTGGGGGTCCCTGGTTATCCTGCTGTGTCCTAGTGTTTGTTGGGGTCCCTGGTTATCCTGCTGTGTCCTAGTGTTTGTTGGGGGTCCCTGGTTATCCTGCTGTGTCCTAGTGTTTGTTGGGGGTCCCTGGTTATCCTGCTGTGTCCTACTGTTTGTTGGGGGTCCCTGGTTATCCTACTCTACCCTAGTGTTTGTTGGGGGTCCCTGGTTATCCTGCTGTGCCCTAATGTTTGTTGGGGGTCCCTGGTTATCCTGCTGTGCCCTAATGTTTGTTGGGGGTCCCTGGTTATCCTGCTGTGCCCTAGTGTTTGTTGGGGGTCCCTGGTTATGTTGCTGTGTCCTAGTGTTTGTTGGGCGTCCCTGGTTATCCTGCTGTGTCCTAGTGTTTGTTGGGGTCCCTGGTTATCCTGCTATGCTCTAGTGTTTGTTGGGGGTCCCTGGTTATCCTGTTGTGCCCTAGTGTTTGTTGGGGGTCCCTGGTTATCCTGCTGTGTCCTAGTGTTTGTTGGGGGTCCCTGGTTATCCTGCTATGCCCTAGTGTTTGTTGGGTGTCCCTGGTTATCCTGCTGTACCCTAGTGTTGGGGGTCCCTGGTTATCCTGCTGTGTCCTAGTGTTTGTTGGGGTCCCTGGTTATCCTGCTGTGCCCTAGTGTTTGCTGGGGGTCCCTGGTTATCCTGCTGTGTCCTAGTGTTTGTTGGGGGTCCCTGGTTATCCTGTGTCCTAGTGTTTGTTGGGGGTCTCTGGTTATCCTGCTGTGCCCTAGTGTTTGTTGGGGGTTCCTGGTTATAGGGTGTGCAGAGTGATGGTGGTGGTGGAGGGGTGTGCAGAGTGATGGTGGTGGTGGAGGGGTGTGCAGAGTGATGGTGGTGGTGGAGGGGTGTGCAGAGTGGTGGTGGTGGTGGAGGGGTGTGCAGAGTGGTGGTGGTGGTGGAGGGGTGTGCAGAGTGGTGGTGGTGGTGGAGGGGTGTGCAGAGTGATGGTGGTGGTGGAGGGGTGTGCAGAGTGATGGTGGTGGTGGAGGGGTGTGCAGAGTGGTGGTGGAGGGGTGTGCAGAGTGGTGGTGGTGGTGGTGGAGGGGTGTGCAGAGTGGTGGAGGGGTGTGCAGAGTGGTGGTGGTGGTGGAGGAGGGGTGTGCAGAGTGGTGGTGGTGGTGGAGGAGGGGTGTGCAGAGTGGTGGTGGGGGTGGTTGTTGGTAGAGATGTCTTACTCCAGTACACTGCACAATCCTCGCATGATGTACAAATATTCGTTGTAAGTGTGAAGGATGATGGTAGGGCTGGTTGTCTTGGTGATGGTGGTTCCCCCAGGTGGGTTGTGCGCTGCCATGTGTACAAGATGGCAGCTATGAAGGAGGGGAGTATGCAGCTACACCCCTCTCCCTCTGCTCCCTCTCCCTCTCACTCTTCTTTCTCTTCGTCAATTATCAGACCATTATTTTTAGATTTATATGTACAGATTTGTAATTTCCTCCAAGTGTAATTGACCAATGTGAAGTACAGCTTGTTAGAGCAGTGGAAACACGTCCTTCAGGTTAGTGGATTAAGATGTACTTGGCATCATCTACGTCACTCCATGGAAGATGTCAGGCCACTTTATTAAATACTTCACTGTATTGATATTAACAGTCAGTGTAGCGCCTGTGCAAGGTGCTGCTGCTTGTATTTAATTAAATTCATCTGTGTATATTTCTCACTTCGTTGATACCCCAGTCACTGTGTGCTGATACCCCAGTCACTGTGTTGATACCCCAGTCACTGTGTTGATACCCCAGTCACTGTGTTGATACCCCAGTCACTGTGTTGATACCCCAGTCACTGTGTTGATACCCCAGTCACTGTGTTGATACCCCAGTCACTGTGTTGATACCCCAGTCACTGTGTTGATACCCCAGTCACTGTGTTGATACCCCAGTCACTGTGTTGATACCCCAGTCACTGTGTGCTGATACCCCAGTCACTGTGTTGATACCCCAGTCACTGTGTTGATACCCCAGTCACTGTGTTGATACCCCAGTCACTGTGTTGATACCCCAGTCACTGTGTTGATACCCCAGTCACTGTGTTGATACCCCAGTCACTGTGTTGATACCCCAGTCACTGTGTGCTGATACCCCAGTCACTGTGTGCTGATACCCCAGTCACTGTGTGCTGATACCCCAGTCACTGTGTGTTGATACCCCAGTCACTGTGTGCTGATACCCCAGTCACTGTGTGCTGATACCCCAGTCACTGTGTTGATACCCCAGTCACTGTGTGTTGATACCCCAGTCACTGTGTGTTGATACCCCAGTCACTGTGTGTTGATACCCCAGTCACTGTGTGTTGATACCCCAGTCACTGTGTGTTGATACCCCAGTCACTGTGTGTTGATACCCAGTCACTGTGTGTTGATACCCGTCATGTGTTTGTAATTTCCCCAGTCACTGAATTGTTGATACCCAGTCCTGTTAGAGCAGTGGAATACTCCTCAGTCACTGTGGTTGATTACCCTCTAGTCACTGTGTGTTGATACCAGTCACTGTGTGTTGATACTCCCCTGTCACTGTGTGTGTACCCCAGTCTTGTGTTGATAAGTCACTGTATGTTGATACCCAGTCACTGTTGTTGATACCCCAGTCACTGTGTGTTGATACCCCAGTCACTGTTGTTGATACCCCAGTCACTGTGTTGATACCCCAGTCACTGTATGTTGATACCCCAGTCACTGTATGTTGATACCCCAGTCACTGTATGTTGATACCCCAGTCACTGTATGTTGATACCCCAGTCACTGTATGTTGATACCCCAGTCACTGTATGTTGATACCCCAGTCACTGTATGTTGATACCCCAGTCACTGTATGTTGATACCCCAGTCACTGTATGTTGATACCCCAGTCACTGTATGTTGATACCCCAGTCACTGTATAGTGATACCCCAGTCACTGTATAGTGATACCCCAGTCACTGTATAGTGATACCCCAGTCACTGTATGTTTATACCCCAGTCACTGTATGTGATACCCCAGTCACTGTATGTTGATACCCCAGTCACTGTATGTTGATACCCCAGTCACTGTATGTTGACACCCCAGTCACTGTATGTTGATACACCAGTCACTGTATGTTGATACCCCCAGTCACTGTATGTTGATACACCCAGTCACTGTATGTGAACCCCAGTCACTGTATGTGATACCCAGTCACTGTATGTGCAACACCAGTCACTGTATGTGATACCCAGTCACTGTATGTGATACCCCAGTCACTGTATAGTGATACCCCAGTCACTGTATAGTGATACCCCAGTCACTGTGTTGACACCCATCACTGTATGTAGACACACACCAGTCACTGTATGTAGACACACACCAGTCACTGTATGTAGACACACACCAGTCACTGTATGTAGACACACACCAGTCACTGTATGTAGACACACACCAGTCACTGTATGTAGACACACACCAGTCACTGTATGTAGACACACACCAGTCACTGTATGTAGACACACACCAGTCACTGTATGTAGACACACACCAGTCACTGTATGTAGACACACACCAGTCACTGTATGTAGACACACACCAGTCACTGTATGTAGACACACACCAGTCACTGTATGTAGACACACACCAGTCACTGTATGTAGACACACACCAGTCACTATGTAGACACACCAGTCACTATGTAGACACAGTGAGAGCCCAGGTAGCACCACTATGAGCGCATCTCCAAACCTTTACTATTGTATTGGTGTTTCATTAGTGTGGGAGCTGTTGTAATGCTTCACTTGTCTGGATATTTCACTTACCACAACTATCGTATCTTTCACACTGTACTTCAGTACCAACAACAACAACTATATATATATCCATAACTGCAGCTGCTGGGGAGTAAACACTTGTGTCACCAGTGTTTCCACTCTGATCTTATTATTTATTGATAAAACTTGATCACACTTTTCAAACGCTTGTTTAGTTTTTGTCATCTCACTGGGTTGGTGCACTTGGAGCATTGATCTTACTACTTTCACTCCCACATTTACATTTTCTGTGTGGCAATACGGGAAGTGCCACAGCCACCCCTGATATACCTTTGATGAGTTCCGAGAGTTTCTTTACTCCCGGAGCCCAGCCATGTACCAGGCACTGGTTAAACTGGTCACTACACTAGACATTATATTCTTACGTTTTCCTCAAGAGAAAGTGCTGCTTGTACCTTGGTGTGTTTATAGGAACGTGTAGACGCTCTTGATAGTTCTAATATTTTATATCCAGCGATCTCTGGCTTCAGTGTCCCGCAGATAAAACCATTAATTGTCTGGAACTCTCACGACGATATTGGCACCCTGTGTGTGTGTCTGTCTCCGTGTATATCTCACTTGGTGTTACACTTTGCGTGTGTCTCACCTGGTGTGTGTCATTTAGTGGTCTCACCTGATGTGTCTGACCTGGCGTCTCACTTGGTGTGTGTCTCACCTTGTGTGTATCTCGGTGACTTGTGTGTCACCTCGTGTCTATCACTTAGTGTATATCTCTCACCTTTGATATTTAATAAATTTCGAGAGTTTTTCTACTTCCGGAGCCCGGCACTGGGCCAGGCTTGTCAACCAACCTGTTGCTGCTGGTGGCCCGCTGGCCCACATATCCATCACAGTCTGGTACCTGGTGAAGATACTTGTTCAGTTCCAGCAGTGTTTCTGATGTCTTCTGGTAAGATGTTGAATAGTCTGGGGCCACAGACGTTGATAGTGTTCCCTTTATTTCCCCGTGTCTACCTCCCTACCTGGAGGGTGTTCCGGAAGTCAACGCCCCCGCGGCCCGGTCCATGACCAGGTCTCGCGGAGGATCAGGGCCTGATCAACAAGGCTATTACTGCTGGCAGCACATAATCCAACATACGAACCACAGCCGGGCTGGTCAGGTACTGACTTTGGGTATCTGTCTAGCTCCCTCTTGACAGCCGGGGTCTATTGGTAATATACCTCATGTATATATTAGGAAATAGCTGAACGGTCTTGGGCCCATGACACTTAGTGTTATTTCTTTGTGTATACCTTTGATATACCTTTGAAGAGTTTCGAGAGTTTATCTACTCTCTGAGCCCGGCCATGGGCCAGGCTCGTCTGGTGCTTGCCTGGTCAACCAGACTGCTGCTGCTGCTGGAGGCCCGCTGCCCCACATATCCATCACAGCCTGGTTGATCTGGCACCTGGTGAAGATACTTGTCCAGTTTCCTCTTGAAGGCTTCTACACTGGTTCCAGCCGTGTTTCTGATATCTTCTGGTAAGATGTTGAATAGTCTGGGACCCCGGATGTTAATACAGTGCTCCCGTATTGTCCCCACCGCACCCCTGCTCCTCACTGGGTTTATTTTACACTTTCTCCCATATATCTCACTCCAGTATGTTGTTATGGCAGTGTGCAGATTTGGGACCAGGCCCTCAAGTACTTTCCAGGTATATATTATCATGTATCTCTCCTCCGCTCCAATGAGTACATGTTCAAGACTTGAAGGCGTTCCCAATAATTTAGATGTTTCAATGGCTCAATGTGAGCCTTAAACGATCTCTGAATTTGTTCCAGCTCTGATATTTCTCCTGCCCTGAACGGGGCCGTCAGCACTGAGCAGTATTCTAAGTGAGGGAGCACTAGCGATTTGAAGAGTGTCACAATCGGCATGATTTCCCTTGTTTTGAAAGTTCTCAATACCCACCCCGTCATTTTCCTGGCTGTTGTGATCTTTGTCTTGATATGGTCTTTAAAAGACAGATCAGCAGACATAATTATTCCCAAGTCCTTTACGTGTTCTTTTCGTTCTATGTGGTGACCCTCTTGCGTTTTGTATATAGTGTTCCTTTTGAGTTCTTCATTTTTTCCATACTGTACTTATAGAGTGAAAGTTCTATGTATATTCTCCAGATCTGTAATTTCGTCTGTCTTGAAAGTGGCTGTTAGTATACAGCAGTATTCCAGTCTAGAGAGATTAGTGATTTAAAGAGAATCATTGGCTTGGCATCCCTTGTTTTGAAGGTTCTTATTATCCATCCTATCATTTTTCCTAGCAGATGTGATAATGCCATTGTTGTGATCTTTGAAAGTGAGATTCTCTGACATTATCACTCCCAGGTCCTTCACAATATGTATGTGTCTACATACATATTGTGTTAGAATGTTTATACTCAAAGACGGAGTAGCTGAAATTTGTCCTCATTGAACTCCGTATTGTTTTCTGTGACCCATTTAAAGACTTGGTTTAAGATAAGATTTGTTGGTATTTTTAACATGATGGGTTGGAGGGTCAGCCACCCAGGATAACGCAAGACAGTAAGTCTTTCATTGAAGACTGTCTTATTTTGTGCTCCTTCAGGATGCTACCCACAGCAGTCGGCTAACACCTACTTACTACTAGGCGAACAGGGACAGCAGGTTTAAGGTAGCTAACACCCAGGTACCTACTTGCTGCTAGGTGAACAGGGACAGCATGTTTAAGGTGGCTAACACCCAGGTACCTACTTACCACTAGGCAATCAGGGACAACAGGTGTAAGGTGGCTAACACTCGGGTACCTACTTACTACTTAGCGAACAGGGACAGCAGGTGTAAGGTGGCTAACACCCAGGTACCTACTTACTACTAGGCGAACAGGGACAGCAGGTTTAAGGTAGCTAACACCCAAGTACCTATTTACTACTAGGCGAACAGAGACAGCAGGTGTACGGAAACATGCCCAACATTTCCACTTGGTTTATATGCGCACTTTACTTCTGTATGCACTTTGTGCTTTTAAAAGTCTCTGTGCACTTTATTTCCATCTGTGCGAGACTGCTGGTTTCAGGTCACAGAATCAGAGTTGTGTTCATTGTTGAGACTAGATCCTGCACCAGGAGGCCTTGGCAGGGACCGGGCCGCTGGTGCCGGTCACAGTGCCGAATCAACCATGCTGTAGTGGATGTATGGGTCAGCGGGTCGCCAGCAGCAACAGCCTGGTTGACCAGGCAAGCAGCGGACAAGTCTGGCCCAGGCCCTGGACTGCAGGAACAGGATAACTCTGGAGACCCATCACAGGTACAGACGTCAGTGTTGTTGTTGTGGTGTTCACTTGTGCTCCACTCTTCACCCACCATAGTGTACAAACAACACTTGTTGAGTTTCTGCAGGTAGGTAGGTAGGTAGGCAGGCAGGTAGGTAGGTAGGTAGGTGAGTGAGAGAGAGTGACACTCGTTGAACCCGGGTTGAGGAAACACTGATTGCTGCCGCCAGACTTAAATAGCAAATTCCACTTTATCAATTTTTGAACCATTTAACCACATTCCTGACCAGCGGAATTATTTAACCCCTTATTTAACCTGGGAGGGGGAAAGCCAATATAACTAGGGAGGGGGAAAGCCTGTATAACCTGGGAGGGGGAAGCCTGTATAACCTGGGAGGGGGAAGCCTGTATAACCAGGGAGGGATAAAGCCCAGACTCGTGGAACTCTGTGTTCATTAAGGACTGCAAGAAACCCCTTTCTCGGGCCCTAAGTAGGAACATACACAGGTGAGATTCCACAGTCACTAAAAACAACGGATATAGACCCACTCCATAAAAGTGGCAGCTAAGAACTGTAGACCAATAGCTCTAACGTCCCACATCATTAAAATCTTTGAAAGAGTTCTAAGAAGCAGGATTGCAAATCACTTGGACTCCCAACAATTGCACAATCCAGGGCAACATGGGTTCAGAGCAGGTCGTTCCTGCCTCTCGCAACTACTGGACCAGTATGATATGGTCTTGGATGCACTGGAAGACAAACAAAATGCAGATGTAGTATACACAGATTTTGCAAAAGCCTTTGACAAGTGCGATCATGGTGCAACAGCACACAAAATGCTAAAGGGATAACTGGCAAAGTAGACAGATGGATATTCAATTTTCTAACCAATCGAACACACAGAGTAGTGGTAAACAGTTAAATCGGAAGCTGCCATAGTGAAGAGCTCTGTTCCACAAGGCACAGTACTCGCACCTATCCTGTTTGTCATCCTCATATCAGACATAGACAAATGTAAACCATAGTACGGTATCATCCTTTGCAGACGATACTAGGATCTGCATGAAACTGTCATTCACTGAAGACGCTGTAAATCTCCAAGAAGATATAAACAAAGTTTTCCAATGGGCAACAGAGAACAATATGATGTTCAATGAAGACAAATTCCAACTACTCCGTTATGGAAAACTGGAGGAAATAATAACTAGAACTGAATATACTACAAACTCTATAATCACACAGTAGAGCGGAAAAGTAATGTGAAGGACCTGGGAGTGGTAATGCCTAAGGATCTCACCTTTAAGGACCACAACAGTGCCACTATCACATCTGTGCGGAAAATGAAAAGATGGATAATGACAACGTTCAAAACAAGAGATGCCAAGCCAATGATGATCCTTTTTATATCGTTTGTTCTCTCAAGACTGGAATATGTTCTCTCAAGGCTGGAATATGTTCTCTCAAGGCTGGAATATGTTCTCTCAAGGCTGGAATATGTTCTCTCAAGGCTGGAATATTGATGTACATTAACATCTCCATTCAAGGCAGGTGAAATCGCAGATCTAGATTGTTGTTGTTTTTGTAGGTTCGCCGGTACATCCGGCCCGGGTCTTCTCCAAATGGTGACCGGGCATTGCCCCCCTGGGTAGAGGGTGTCGGTCATCTTCTTCTTTCTTATGTCTTGGGGCCCCCCGGGTGGGGGGCCCGCAGATCTAGAGAATATACAGAGAACCTTTACTGCACATATAAGTTCCGTCAAGCACTTGACTTTTCTCACTGGAGCGCAGGCGAGAGAGATGCATCATAATCTACACCTGGAAAATCCTAGAGGGACTGGTCCCTAATCTACACACAGAAATCACTCCCTACGAAAGCAAAAGATTTAGCAGGCGATGCAACATACCCCCAATGAAAAGTAGAGCCGCCATTAGTACACTAAAAGAAAACACTAAGTGTCCGGGGCCCAAGACTGTTCAACACCCTCCCACCATGCACGAGGGGGCTGGACAGATACTTAGTGCCGGATCAGCTGGGCTGTGGTTCGTACGTTGGACTACATTCGGCCAGCAGTAACAACCTAGTTAATCAGGCTCTGATGCACCTGGAGGCCTGGTCATGGACCGGGCCTTGGGGGCGTTGATCCCCGGAATATCCTCCAGGTCGACTCCAGGTAGGTAGGTAGGGGGAGAGGCTATATAACCAGGGAGGGGGGAGCCTATATAACCAGGGAGGGGGGAGCCTATATAACCAGGAGGGAGCCTATATACCAGGGAGGGGAGCCTATATAACCAGGGTGGGGACTATAACCAGGGTGGAGCCTATATAACCAGGGTGGGGAGCCTATATAACCAGGTGGGGGTGAGCCTATATAACCAGGGAGGGAGCCTATATAACCAGGGAGGGGGAGCCATATAACCAGGAGGGGAGCCTATATAACCAGGGAGGGAGCCTATATAACCAGGAGGGGAGCCTATATAACCAGGGAGGGGAGCCTATTAACCAGGAGGGGAGCCTATATAACCAGGGAGGGAGCCTATATAACCAGGGAGGGGAGCCTATATAACCAGGGAGGGGGAGCCTATATAACCAGGAGGGGGAGCCTATATAACCAGGGTGGGGAGCCTATATAACCAGGTGGGGAGCCTATATAACCAGGAGGGAGCCTATATAACAAGGTAGGAGGAGCCTATATAACCAGGGAGGGGAGCCTATATAACCAGGGAGGGAGCCTATATAACCAGGGTGGGGAGCCTATATAACCAGGGTGGGGAGCCTATATAACCAGGGAGGTGGAGCCTATATAACTAGGGTGGGGAGCCTATATAACCAGGAGGGTGGAGCCTATATAACCAGGGTGGGGGAGCCTATATAACCAGGGAGGGGGGAGCCTATATAACCAGGGTGGGGGAGCCTATATAACCAGGGAGGGGGGAGCCTATATAACCAGGGAGGGGGGAGCCTATATAACCAGGGAGGGGGGAGCCTATATAACCAGGGAGGGGGAGCCTATATAACCAGGGTGGGGGGAGCCTATATAACCAGGGAGGGGGGAGCCTATATAACCATTGAGGGGGAGTCTATATAACCAGGGAGGGGCTGAGCCTATATAACCACTGGCCCAGTGGTTAATGCACTGGCCCTGGTTAATGCACTGGCCCTGGTTAATGCACTGGCCCTGGTTAATGCACTGGCCCTGGTTAATGCACTGGCCCTGGTTAATGCACTGGTTTTAGAGTTTTAAGACTGACTTGCCATGGGTTCACACCCCACCTGTGTTAAGAAGTGATGACTGAAGTGTAAAGTAAATTATTTTGTAGCTTCTGAGGCAGACTGGTCTGAGAGCGGGACGCGGGGGCCATCATCCCCTCAACCAGTGTACAACGCAAATATTATACATGGGATACCACTAACTCATAACTGTAATGCAGGTAATAATTTAAAAAAAATACTTGTAGGAAGTATTTTTTCTAATACGAGAGAGAGAGAGAGAGAGAGAGAGAGGGGAGAGAGGAGAGGAGAGGAGAGAGAGAGAGAGAGAGGGAGGGAGGGAGGGATGAGTGGAGGAGGGACAGAGGGACAGAGGGACAGAAGTATATAATGATATATATGAGAGAGTATAGAGAGAGTATAATATGAGAGGAGAGAGGAGGGAGGGAGGGAGGAGAGGAGGGAGGGAGTGGAACATGTCTAAACATTTTCTGTGTAGAGGAGTTAGTGTGGAGGCAGGAAGCCACCTCCGACCCTCACCCTGACCCTCTGTGTGAAGGAGCTCTGTCTGGCTCCATCACACCTCAGCCTTGCTCACTACTAGTAGTGTGTAGTAGTACCTTTGATATACCTTTGAAGAGTATCGAGAGTTTCTCTACTCTCTGAGCCCGGCCATGGGCCAGGCTCGTCGTGGTAGTAAGGTGTGGTAGCCAATAATTGTGGGGTATTTGTATTAAGTTGTGGTAGTTTGCTTGGTAGACAGCAACCATTTCGGAACATGTTATTGTCCTGTTAGAAGCTTGCGACTGACATGTTGGATGTTGTTTAATGTCTGATGAACATACAGAATAACGTGTGAATGTTGCCACATTGTAAGAACACAGAGCGAGATACTAACGTGAAGAACTTGAGAGTGATGATGACAGAGGATGTCACCTTCAAGTCATCACATCTGCTAGGAAAATGATAGAATGGATAATGGGAATCTTCAGAACAAGGGATGTCAAGCCAGTGATGATCCTCTTTAAGTCACTTGTTCTATCTAGGCTGGAATACTGATGTTCACTAACAGCCCCTTTCTAGGCAGGCAGAATTGCAGATCTAGATGTGCCAAGTGCCCGATCAACAAGGCTGTGATGAATGTGTGGGCCAGTGGGTCACCAGAATCAACAGCCTGGTTGACCAGGCAAACTTTAGACAATGTATTAATATTGATAGAATTACCGACATTATGTTAAGTAAAAGGACACAAATGCAACTAATGTGACATTTTATTGTGGCAACGTTTCGCTTGACAAAGCTCCTGGAGAGCGAAACGTTGCCACAATAAAATGTCACATTAGTTGCATTTGTGTCCTTTTACTTAACAAACTTTAGACAAGCCTGGCCCAGGGTTGGGCCACGAGGACCATCAAAGGTAGAGGCAGCTATATGTTAATTGCTAATTTAGGTTAACCTGAGTTAACCTTTCTTAGTTCATTTGATTTAGATACACAAAATAACCTTCACATACGACAAAGAGAAGCTTATGATAACTTTTCGGTCTGACTTGAACCATTTAAATGGCCAAGGTCGGACCGAAACGTCGTCAGATGCTTGTCTTGTGTGCGGGATATTTGTGTATTGTTCCAGTCGCGGTATTGTGACTTTTTGTTCTTCATTTAATTTAGCGTTGACAGCGTGCAGAAATTTACGCAGTATTCCTGAAACTAAGGCAGGTGGGTCGACCATACAACAGTGTATGTAGCAGTGTATACACACACAGCAGTGTATGTAGCAGTGTATACACACACAGCAGTGTATGTAGCAGTGTATACACACACAGCAGTGTATGTAGCAGTGTATACACACAGCAGTGTATGTAGCAGTGTGTGCACACAGCAGTGTATGTAGCAGTGTGTGCACACAGCAGTGTATGTAGCAGTGTATACACACAGCAGTGTATGTAGCAGTGTATACACAGCAGTGTATGTAGCAGTGTATACACACACAGCAGTGTATGTAGCAATGTATATACACAGCAGTGTATGTAGCAATGTATACACACAGCAGTGTATGTAGCAATGTATACACACACAGCAGTGTATGTAGCAATGTATACACACACAGCAGTGTATGTAGCAATGTATACACACACAGCAGTGTATGTAGCAATGTATACACACACAGCAGTGTATGTAGCAATGTATACACACACAGCAGTGTATGTAGCAATGTATACACACACAGCAGTGTATGTAGCAATGTATACACACACAGCAGTGTATGTAGCAATGTATACACACAGCAGTGTATGTAGCAATGTATACACACACAGCAGTGTATGTAGCAATGTATACACACACAGCAGTGTATGTAGCAATGTATACACACACAGCAGTGTATGTAGCAATGTATACACACACAGCAGTGTATGTAGCAATGTATACACACAGCAGTGTATGTAGCAATGTATACACACACAGCAGTGTATGTAGCAATGTATACACACACAGCAGTGTATGTATCAATGTATACACACACAGCATGTATGTATCAATGTATACACACACAGCAGTGTATGTAGCAATGTATACACACACAGCAGTGTATGTAGCAATGTATACACACACAGCAGTGTATGTAGCATTGTATACACACACAGCAGTGTATGTAGCATTGTATACACACACAGCAGTGTATGTAGCAATGTATACACACATAGCAGTGTATGTAGCAGCTGTGTATACACAGCAGTGTGTGTAGCAGCTGTGTATATACACACAGCAGTGTGTGTAGCATCCTGTATACACACAACAGTGTGTAGCGGCTGTGTATACACACAACAGTGTATGTAGTAGCCATGTACAGTGTATGTAATATGAGTGCAACATACAACGGTGTATGTT
This sequence comes from Cherax destructor, assembly GCA_009830355.1. Taxonomy (NCBI): domain Eukaryota; kingdom Metazoa; phylum Arthropoda; class Malacostraca; order Decapoda; family Parastacidae; genus Cherax; species Cherax destructor. The sequence goes on from WNWK01003256.1 coordinate 54,272, forward strand.
TCATGTATAACTTAGCTCCCCCCCCCCACACACACCAGGTGTTCCTGCATAAATTCACTTAATTATTAAACAAGAGGAACAATTGAATACTGGAGTTGTGTTGTGGAGGCTGGCTGGCTGGCTCCCTCTAGTGTGGTGTAGTGGAGGCTGACTGGTCACCACTGACTGACGTGTTTCTCTCTCCTCCCTTTCTCTCTCCTCCCTTTCTCTCTCCTCCCTTTCTCTCTCCTCCCTTTCTCTCTCCTCCCTTTCTCTCTCCTCCCTTTCTCTCTCCTCCCTTTCTCTCTCCTCCCTTTCTCTCTCCTCCCTTTCTCTCTCCTCCCTTTCTCTCTCCTCCCTTTCTCTCTCCTCCCTTTCTCTCTCCTCCCTTTCTCTCTCCTCCTTTCTCTCTCCTCCCTTTCTCTCTCCTCCCTTTCTCTCTCCTCCCTTTCTCTCTCCTCCCTTTCTCTCTCCTCCCTTTCTCTCTCTCTCTCTCTCTCTCTCTCTCTCTCTCTCACCTCCTCTCTCCTCTGTCCATTCAATCTTGCCAGAGTGCAAAACGTTTAACAGGCTTCAATTTTTTTTCACAACAATTGTTTGACGTTAATTCAGGTTTTTATGTTTGTATATGTTAAAGTTTGTTTTATTTCAGGTAAGTTGGTGTTTGACTGGTGTTTGTCAGCTCATGGTAATGAACTCCACGCTGTTTTTGTTACTATTGTTGCACAGGTTTTGTTGACTTCCCTTGCCACTTTATTTTCGTTAGAGGAAGTGTTAGTTTTTGTTCTTTCTAGTGTGTGGTGATGTTTGAGCTGTGTTTGTGTCCTGTAAACATGGCGCAGGGCAGAGGTGACGTATGTGCGTGCATGCACGCTCACCTACACACACACGGAGCCAGGAGCTATGAATTGACCCCTGCAACCACAATTAGGTGAGTACACACACACACGCACGCACGCATACATATGCGCGAATGCACGCGCAGTATAGACTTGGAAACAAAGGCCAAAGACCTCACTCCGAAAGACTTAGGGTTTGCATAGTGCCTAGCATATCACCAGATTCTCACATCAACTGCATAACCTCTGCAGTCAATGCTGACCCTCAGGAATTTCAACATAGTATTTTTCTGGGCATTTTGTACAGGCGCATTTCTGAGTTTGCAGCACCGGCATAGAGCCCACACCTGGAGAAACTGCACCAAGTGCAGAAGTACTCAACGAGGCTTGTTTCAGAACTTAGATATAAGCTGCGAAGATAGGCTAACGGAATTGAATCTAACCACTTTGCAAGACAGAAAAAAATCACAGGGAAATTTAACAACTTACAAAATACTGCGAGGAATTGATAAGTAGACTGGGACAAGTTATATGAGAGGCAGGAAACAGGTACTCGGGGGCACAGGTGCAAATTATGATACAGATGATCCACGGGGATGTTAGGATTTTTTTCCTACTGTTTCAAGGTGGTTGGGAAGTGGAATGACCTCGACTAAGTAGAGACAGCCTCTGTACATGGTTTTATGAGCAGAGCAGGTACGACAAGAGCCCACGAATAAATGGCAAGAAATGGTAGAAATGTATCACCACCTGGTAACCATACTGGACTGGAAACAAAGCCACTGGAAACAAAGCCAGAGGCGTGTTCTCCAGTCACAGATATTAACGCTAACAGAAAAGCCCCAGCATAGTAACAAGTAACTTAACATCACTTGTCTTTGCAAACATTCAAAGTCTTACAGCAAGTAGCAACAAAATACTGTTCATCTTTGAAGGTCACTTTAACAGATTGATCTGTATGTTGAATAGTCTCTATTCAGAATGGAGTTGCTTAACACTACAAATGATGTAGTTGAAGTTTTGGTGGTGAAAATTGAACAATAGAATCAACTGATTGTAGTTGTTCATGAACTACCAGATGAACCTTCAAAGCAGTTTAAAGACCAACTATTGAAAACAGAGTACTGTCTTGATTGTCATTATTGTAATAAAAAAGAAGCGCTAAATCTACAAGGGTCATACAGCAGTACTGTCTTGAGAGTCTAGCAAACCCAACCCCAGATATCCTATAACTTGGTGACTTCAATTTAAGACACTTTAAAGGGAAGAAGGTAACAAATTGTAATAGCAAAGATAACTGCAGGAGCCAAAGTGCATCAACTACTAAGACTCGGCAACAGATTTGCGTCATGTCAGCAGATAACGGGATCGACCAGACTGGAAGATGCTCCAAGTCTTATATTCACAAATACTAATAAAGTTCTAGTGTGGTTGTGGTCTTAGTTTATTGTCTTGGACAATAAACTCAGACCACAACCTAAGAGCAGTTCAGACATGCACACTCACTGCTCATAATCATGAGGGTATGTTGTAACAACAACATATCAAGTAAATGCTGTGTTTTCCAAGCCACAGTACTCTTCAGATTTCTCTCACAGACAGGAACGACCCATAATCTATACCAGCCTTTGCAGACGATACTAGAATCTGCGTGAGTATTATCCACTGAAGACACAGCAAGCGTCCAAACTTATATCAACTAAGTGTTCTAGTGGGCTGCTGACAATATAATATTCAGTGAGGACAAAATTCAGTTACTACGGATTGAGGAAATAAAGACAAGTTGGGAGTGCAAAACAGATCACTCAATAGAGGGTAAGTTTGATATGAGAGACCTGGGAGTGATAATGTCAGAAGATATCACTTTTGAAGGAGCACAACGATATTATCACACATGCAAAGAAAATAATAGGTTAGCTAACTAGAACTTCATACCAAAATATGCTAAGCCAGTGATAACACTCTTCAGGTCACTGGTTCTCTCTGCTGGAGTATTGCTGTGTACTAACAGCCCCCTACAAGGCACACGTAACTGCACAACCGGAAAATGTACAGAAATCTTCCACATCTCACAGATTCAGCCAAGCACTTAAATTACTGGGAGCGCCTGAAGTCCCTAGAACTGTACTCCTTAGAACGAGACAGAAATACATGTACACCTGAATGATACTGGAGGGATTACCTGGAGAGAGTTCCGGGGCTCAACGCCCCCGCGGCCCGGTCTGTGACCAGGCCTCATGGTGGATCAGAGCCTGATCAACCGCATGCAGTCCGACGTACTAACCACAGCCCGGCTGGTCAGGTACCGACTTTAGGTGCCTGTCCAGTGCCTGCTTGAAGACAGCCAGGGGTCTATTGGTAATCCCCCTTATGTACGCTGGGAGGCAGTTGAACAGTCATGGGCCCCTGACACTTATTGTGTTGTCCCTCAACGTGCTAGTGGCACCCCTGCTTTTCATTGGGGGAATGTTGCATCGTCTGTCGAGTCTTTTGCTTTCGTAGGAAGTGACTCGTGTACAAGTTTACCTGAGAGTTTACCTGGAGAATTCCAGGGGTCAATGCCCCTGCGGCCCGGTCTGTGACCAGGCTTGGTACTAATCCCTCTAGGATTTTCCAAGTGTATATAATAATGTATCTCTCCCGCCTGCGTTCTAGGGAGTACAGGTTTAGGAACGTCAAGCGTTCCCAGTAATTGAGGTGGTTTATCGCAGGTATGTGTCCTGTGAAGGTTCTCTGTACATTTTCTAGGTCAGCAATTTCACCTGCCGTGAAAGGTGCAGTTAGTGTGTAGCAATATTCCGGCCTAGATAGAACAAACTGCACACCGAAATCACTACATATTAACAAAAGAATCTTGGTGGACGGCACCAGATACCTCCGGTGAAAAGCAGTGAATCCAAGAGTATAGAGAGAAAATTCAGCAAATGCAAAGGGACCACGACTCTTTAACACGTTTCCTTCATGTATAAGAAAAATTATTAGCAGACCCTTGGCTGTCTTCAAGTGGGAAAACTGCAAATTCCACAAATCAGTTCCTGATCATCCAGGCTGTGGTGCATACATTGGGCTGCGGGCGGCGGGCACTAACAGCTTAATTGATCAGGCCAGGATCCAGGAGGCCTGGTCTGGGACCGGGCTGTTAGTGCGGTGACCTTCAGAAGCGACTACAGTAACCTTCGGTAGCTCCACTGATAGCTAAACTTTAAGGTATATTAAGACTCCCTGGGGTGCGAGCCACGCCACGCACGACCAGGGGGTGCGAGCCAAGCCACGCACGACCAGGGGGTGCGAGCCACGCCACGCACGACCAGGGGGTGCGAGCCACGCCACGCACGACCAGGGGGTGCGAGCCACGCCACGCACGACCAGGGGGTGCGAGCCACGCCACGCACGACCAGGAACTACCAGACGTGTGTACAGAGGCCAGACAGAGTTGTGTGTGGTGATCTATGTACCCTGTCTGAGGTACATTTGTTGTTGCTTAACCACCAGCTGGCTAGTGCCTGACCACCAGCTGGCTAGTGCTTGACCAGTTCCTGGCTAGTGCCTGACCAGTTCCTGGCTAGTGCCTGACCACCAGCTGGCTAGTGCTTGACCAGTTCCTGGCTAGTGCCTGACCACCAGCTGGCTAGTGCCTGACCAGTTCCTGGCTAGTGCCTGACCAGTTCCTGGCTAGTGCCTGACCACCAGCTGGCTAGTGCTTGACCAGTTCCTGGCTAGTGCCTGACCACCAGCTGGCTAGTGCCTGACCAGTTCCTGGCTAGTGCCTGACCACCAGCTGGCTAGTGCCTGACCAGTTCCTGGCTAGTGCCTGACCACCAGCTGGCTAGTGCCTGACCAGTTCCTGGCTAGTGCCTGACCACCAGCTGGCTAGTGCCTGACCAGTTCCTGGCTAGTGCCTGACCACCAGCTGGCTAGTGCCTGACCACCAGCTGGCTAGTGCCTGACCACCAGCTGGCTAGTGCTTGACCAGTTCCTGGCTAGTGCCTGACCACCAGCTGGCTAGTGCCTGGCCACCAGCTGGCTAGTGCTTGACCAGTTCCTGGCTAGTGCCTGACCACCAGCTGGCTAGTGCCTGACCACCCGTTCTTGGATAGTGCCTGACCACCCGTTCCTGGCTAGTGCCTGACCACCCATTCATGGCTAGTGCCTGACCACCCGTTCCTGGCTAGTGCCTGACCACCCGTTCCTGGCTAGTGCCTGACCACCCGTTCCTGGCTAGTGCCTGACCACCAGTTCCTGGCTAGTGCCTGGCCACCAGTTCCTGGCTAGTTCCTGACCACCAGTTCCTGGCTAGTGCCTGACCACCAGCTGGTTAGTGCTGGAACAACTGGGTGGGCGGGGACACTGCTGGAACAGCCGGGTGGGCGGGGACACTGCTGGAACAGCCGGGTGGGCGGGGGACACTGCTGGAACAGCCGGGTGGGCGGGGGACACTGCTGGAACAGCCGGGTGGGCGGGGACACTGCTGGAACAGCCGGGTGGGCGGGGGACACTGCTGGAACAGCCGGGTGGGCGGGGGACACTGCTGGAACAGCCGGGTGGGCGGGGACACTGCTGGAACAGCCGGGTGGGCGGGGGACACTGCTGGAACAGCCGGGTGGGCGGGGGACACTGCTGGAACAGCCGGGTGGGCGGGGGACACTGCTGGAACAGCCGGGTGGGCGGGGGACACTGCTGGAACAGCCGGGTGGGCGGGGACACTGCTGGAACAGCCGGGTGGGCGGGGACACTGCTGGAACAGCCGGGTGGGCGGGGACACTGCTGGAACAGCCGGGTGGGCGGGGACACTGCTGGAACAGCCGGGTGGGCGGGGGACACTGCTGGAACAGCCGGGTGGGCGGGGGACACTGCTGGAACAGCCGGGTGGGCGGGGGACACTGCTGGAACAGCCGGGTGGGCGGGGGACACTGCTGGAACAGCCGGGTGGGCGGGGGACACTGCTGGAACAGCCGGGTGGGCGGGGGACACTGCTGGAACAGCCGGGTGGGCGGGGACACTGCTGGAACAGCCGGGTGGGCGGGGGACACTGCTGGAACAGCCGGGTGGGCGGGGGACACTGCTGGAACAGCCGGGTGGGCGGGGGACACTGCTGGAACAGCCGGGTGGGCGGGGACACTGCTGGAACAGCCGGGTGGGCGGGGGACACTGCTGGAACAGCCGGGTGGGCGGGGGACACTGCTGGAACAGCCGGGTGGGCGGGGGACACTGCTGGAACAGCCGGGTGGGCGGGGGACACTGCTGGAACAGCCGGGTGGGCGGGGGACACTGCTGGAACAGCCGGGTGGGCGGGGGACACTGCTGGAACAGCCGGGTGGGCGGGGACACTGCTGGAACAGCCGGGTGGGCGGGGGACACTGCTGGAACAGCCGGGTGGGCGGGGGACACTGCTGGAACAGCCGGGTGGGCGGGGGACACTGCTGGAACAGCCGGGTGGGCGGGGGACACTGCTGGAACAGCCGGGTGGGCGGGGGACACTGCTGGAACAGCCGGGTGGGCGGGGGACACTGCTGGAACAGCCGGGTGGGCGGGGGACACTGCTGGAACAGCCGGGTGGGCGGGGGACACTGCTGGAACAGCCGGGTGGGCGGGGGACACTGCTGGAACAGCCGGGTGGGCGGGGACACTGCTGGAACAGCCGGGTGGGCGGGGACACTGCTGGAACAGCCGGGTGGGCGGGGACACTGCTGGAACAGCCGGGTGGGCGGGGACACTGCTGGAACAGCCGGGTGGGCGGGGGACACTGCTGGAACAGCCGGGTGGGCGGGGACACTGCTGGAACAGCCGGGTGGGCGGGGACACTGCTGGAACAGCCGGGTGGGCGGGGACACTGCTGGAACAGCCGGGTGGGCGGGGACACTGCTGGAACAGCCGGGTGGGCGGGGACACTGCTGGAACAGCCGGGTGGGCGGGGGACACTGCTGGAACAGCCGGGTGGGCGGGGGACACTGCTGGAACAGCCGGGTGGGCGGGGACACTGCTGGAACAGCCGGGTGGGCGGGGGACACTGCTGGAACAGCCGGGTGGGCGGGGACACTGCTGGAACAGCCGGGTGGGCGGGGGACACTGCTGGAACAGCCGGGTGGGCGGGGGACACTGCTGGAACAGCCGGGTGGGCGGGGGACACTGCTGGAACAGCCGGGTGGGCGGGGGGACACTGCTGGAACAGCCGGGTGGGCGGGGGACACTGCTGGAACAGCCGGGTGGGCGGGGGGACACTGCTGGAACAGCCGGGTGGGCGGGGGGACACTGCTGGAACAGCCGGGTGGGCGGGGACACTGCTGGAACAGCCGGGTGGGCGGGGGACACTGCTGGAACAGCCGGGTGGGCGGGGGGACACTGCTGGAACAGCCGGGTGGGCGGGGACACTGCTGGAAAAGCTGGATGGGCGAGGACACTGCTGAAACAGCTGGGCGGGTGGAGACACTGCTGAAACAGCTGGGCGGGCGGGGACACTGCTGAAACAGCTGGGTGGGCGGGGACAGACAGTATATATTCCTTCATGTCAGGATATGGAACCAGAGACTTAAGATTAGTGGATGACTCTCACCAGTGACCTAGGTGGCACCCTGTGTTTGTGTGTGTGACGGCTTTATAGGGCATTGATGGTGCCCTGATGGGTCTAGTGCCACCTCCCAACACATTACCTCCACTTCCCACCCATCCTTCACCACCCTCCCTTCACTGGTCTCACCCACCCTCTTTCTCTTCCTCTCTTCTTGCTTTACTCCTCACCCCACAACTGATAGAACTCGCTTTCCCACCGTCACAGCGAGTGCGTGTGCGCGCGCTTGCTGTACACACACACACACACACACACACATACATACAACAGGCCTAGTGTCAAATCGACATGTGCCTAGGACAAAATGGTAACTAACACACACACACACACACACACACACGCACGCACGCACGCGCTCAAGGGATATTTTGGATGGTGAGATAACGATGAAAAAAGGTTTGTACACTCACCTAATTGTACTCGCCTAATTGTGGTTGCAGGGGTCGAGGCATAGCTCCTGGCCCCGCCTCTTCAGTGGTCGCTACTAGGTGCGTGTGCGTGTGTTCGACATAGTAGATAGGTCAATACAATCCTAGAAGTAGGATTGTATTGAAAGACTCATTTTGTTGGCACGGGGCTGGCACGGGGCTGGCACAGGGCTGGCACGGGGCTGGCACAGGGCTGGTACAGGGCTGGCACGGTGCTGGCACAGGGCTGGCACGGGGCTGGCACGGGGCTGACACAGGGCTGGTACAGGGCTGGCACAGGGCTGGTACAGGGCTGGCACGGGGCTGGCACGGGGCTGGGCTGCTGGAGAAGAAACTGTCAAGGTTTATCATAACGGAGTAGAAGTTGTAAATATTAAAATGGGAACTATAAATCTAATAAAATTATGCTTATATATGTCAGTGTCAACAACGATGAAGGAATTCAGGGATCTTATAAGGAAGATAGATTTCAACCTGCCAAATGTGAAATGGAAGCTGGTAAATCAGTGTTGTACCAGAAACAGTTCTTGGACATCAAGCAGGACAGCTCAACAGTTACACACCAGAGAACTAACGGGGCTTTGTGAAAAGTTTCCCCTGAAACTACCGTTAACAGAACCCATTGGAATATAAATACTCTGGGTTTGATATTGACAGACAACGAGGAACTAATCAAACATCACAGTCACAATATACCCTGACCACACCTCACGGATGGGCAACTCCTGTATTATATAATATACGAAAAGGATTCAATAATTTTAACAATGAGAGAACTGACTGGGAGAACAGTAAGCAAGAAGTATCAGAGACCCCGGTTAACAGTGCTGTGCATCCTACATCCTCACTAGTGATGGAAAAGCTCAACATAGAAGCATACATTGGTCTTTATTAAATTATATACCAGTGAGAAAAATCTTAAACAGAAGCTAAAATATATGTGCATAAAAAATATACAGAAGAAAAATAAGGGTTACCGAACTGTTTAAAAACAAGAGTACGTATATGGCTTAATGAAGGAGGTGTTTGCTGAAGGAGTCAGTATAGAAACTTAAGTGTCATAGCAGACACGAGCAACAAAGAGGCAAGAAAAAGCCGTCCCGGATATTGCAAGAAAGCCCAAATATTTGTACACACATGTAAACTCAAGTCAAGAACTAACTGTAGAATTAGACCATTAATCAGGGGAGGGTCATACACTGACGAGGAAAAATTAGTAATATTTTCAAAGTCAATATAAATCAATGTTCAGCATTCCACTGAACGAAAGCTGGGTGGAGAATGCAGATTTTTTCATTACCTCTGCATGCCATACAGATCATGTCACTGACATAAACATTAATAACAGAATTTGAAAAAAAAAAAGGAAAACATTGCCACTCATGTAGCACCTGGTGGGGATTCGTGGAATTCCTTATTTATAGAGAAGTGCAAAATACCAACTGTCTTCAAGAGGAAATTCGGGACGTACCTGTACCAAGTATCGGATCAAGCAGGCTGTGATGGATATGTGGAGCAGCGAGCCGCCAGCATCATCAACCTGGTTGACTAGACAAGCACCAGACAAACTTGACCCAGGGGTAAGAGCTACGGCTCGTTGAAAAACTCTCGATCTCCCGTTCTTGCTGCTGTTGCTACGCCTCCTCTTCTCTGCCTCCCTCTCCTCCACTATACTCTTCGTCCCCCTCTTTTACCCCCGTCTTCTCTATCCTCACTTCCTCCCCATCCTTATTCCTCCCGTCTTCCTCTTCTCCACGCTTCGTTGCCTCCTTTTCGTTCTTTGTCAAGAGGATAATTACGGTAATGGTGACCTAAATGGAAGCAGCAGGATACTCAGTATTCTGGGTTAGTGAAGGAAGTACTAGCTTGTCTGGCTCCATATTGTAAGTCTGGCTCGGCTCCAGCCAGCCTGGTTCCACCTTGGCTCCAGCCTGCCTGGTTCCACCTTGGCTCCAGCCTGCCTGGTTCCACCTTGGCTCCAGCCTGCCTGGTTCCACCTTGGCTCCAGCCTGCCTGGTTCCACTTTGGCTCCAGCCTGCCTGGTTCCACCTTGGCTCCAGCCTGCCTGGTTCCACCTTGGCTCCAGCCTGCCTGGTTCCACCTTGGCTCCAGCCTGCCTGGTTCCACCTTGGCTCCAGCCAGCCTGGTTCCACTTTGGCTCCAGCCTGCCTGGTTCCACCTTGGCTCCAGCCTGCCTGGTTCCACCTTGGCTCCAGCCAGCCTGGTTCCACTTTGGCTCCAGCCTGCCTGGTTCCACCTTGGCTCCAGCCTGCCTGGTTCCACCTTGGCTCCAGCCAGCCTGGTTCCACTTTGGCTCCAGCCTGCCTGGTTCCACCTTGGCTCCAGCCTGCCTGGTTCCACCTTGGCTCCAGCCAGCCTGGTTCCACTTTGGCTCCAGCCTGCCTGGTTCCACCTTGGCTCCAGCCTTATTTCAGTGTTATAGCAACATTGTCCTTGTTCTGAGGTCAACTTGAACAGTATTGCACATCTGAGCCGACGGACTATGTTAGGGAACTTGTGAAGTGTTATTACCTTGTGAGGCTGCCTGCCTGGCCTGGCCTGGCCTGGCCTGGCCTGGCCTGGCCTGGCCTGGCCTGCCTTGCCTGCCTGCCTTGCCTGCCTGCTACTCAAGTTAGGATCACCTGAGGGCTCACCTACCCACTCTCCCCTCCCTCTACCATCTCCCTCTTTCCCTTCACCTCCCCTTCTCAGGAAAAACAGTGCTATGGTTACTCCTTTTTCTAGTTCCTCACTAAACATTCATATGTTATCTATCTTAAACAAAACCACCTACCTTTGATATACCTTTGAAGAGTTTCGAGAGTTTTACTACCGGAGCCCGGCCATGGGCAAGGCTCGTCTGGTGCTTGCCTGGTCAACCAGGCTGTTGCTGCTGGAGGCCCGCTGCCTCACATATCCACCACAGCCTGGCTGATCTGGCACCTGGTGAAGGAACTAATATACATAACCTGCCTTAACCTAACTAATACATAGCCACTTACCTTAATTTTCCAAATACATAACTATTCAACTAAACATGGCTAATACCTTACCTTACCTTAACTTAAACATAGCCTCGTGTTGCACACGTTTGATTCATCAACTTGTTGGTATTATTGTATATCATTATTGTATTTTTTTCTCCTGTAAAAATCCCTCAAATTGATAGTTTTTTCGGATGAGTCAGGGTGTCACTCTCCACCACTGACACTCTTAACAGCTAAAAAGGGAATTAACTTTAGACTTTTTGAGAGACGAGCTGGCAGCATCTTGGCTCTGCCATCCAGAGAAGGAACGCCTGTATCCTCGCTTTTCCCCGACCATCCACTACCCTCGTTCAAAAATCTTAAATTTTCATTTTTTTATGTATGGATGTAATATGTTTCGAATAAAGTATAACTGGGATTTTGAGGAGTGCTTTTGATCGGAGCGTGTGACTGGTACTGGTGATACTACCCAGTGTGTGTACTCACCTAGTTGTGGTTGCAGGGGTCGAGACATGGCTCCTGGCCCCCGCCTCTTCACTGGCCGCTACTGGGTCACTCTCCCTGCGCCATGAGCTTTATCATACCTCTTCTTAAAGCTATGAATGGATCCTGCCTCCACTACATCGCTTCCCAAACTATTCCACTTCCTGACCACTCTGTGACTGAAGAAATACTTCCTAACATCCTGTGATTCATCTGAGTCTTCAACTTCCAACTGTGTCCCCTTGTTGCTATGTCCCATCTCTGGAACATTCTGTCTCTGTCCACCTTGTCAATTCCTCTCAGTATTTTATATGTCGTTATCATGTCCACCCTATCTCTCCTGTTCTCCAGTGTCGTCAGGTCGATTTCCCTTAACCTCTCCTCGTAGGACATACCCCATAGCTCCGGGACTAGTCTTGTTGCAAACATATGCACTTTCTCTAGTTTCTTTACGTGCTTGGCTAGGTGTGGGTTCCAAACTGGTGCTGCATACTCCAGTATGGGCCTAACGTACACAGTGTACAGGGTCCTGAACGATTCCTTATTAAGATGTCGGAATGCTGTTCTTAGGTTTGCTAGGCGCCCGTATGCTGCAGCAGTTGTGTTTGTGATACTACCCAGGTGAAACAAATACCAGCGAGTTGTATGAAAATGCTCCATGCTGCCTCACACCATGCTGCCTCACACCATGCTGCCTCACACCATGCTGCCTCACACCATGCTGCCTCACACCATGCTGCCTCACACCATGCTGCCCTACAACATGCTGCCTCACACCATGCTGCCTCACACCATGCTGCCCTACACCATGCTGCCTCACACCATGCTGCCTCACACCATGCTGCCTCACACCATGCTGCCTCATACCATGCTGCCTCACACCATGCTTCTTCACACCATGCTGCCTCACACCATGCTGCCTCACACCATGCTGCCTCACACCATGCTGCCTCACACCATGCTGCCTCACACCATGCTGCTCCACCATGCTGCCTACACCATGCTGCCTCACACCATGCTGCCTCACACCATGCTGCCCTCACACCATGCTGCCTCACACCATGCTGCCTCACACCATGCTGCCTCTACACCATGCTGCCTCACACCATGCTGCCTCACACCATGCTGCCTCACACCATGCTGCCTCACAACATGCTGCCTCACACCATGCTTCTTCACACCATGCTGCCTCACACCATGCTACACTTCACACCATGCTGCCTCACACCATGCTGCCTCACACCATGCTGCCTCACACCATGCTGCCTCACACCATGCTTCTTCACACCATGCTGCCTCACACCATGCTGCCTCACACCATGCTGCCTCACACCATGCTTCTTCACACCTTGCTGCCTCACACCATGCTGCCTCACACCATGCTGCCTCACACCATGCTGCCTCACACCATGCTGCCTCACACCATGCTGCCTCACACCATGCTGCCTCACACCATGCTGCCTCACACCATGCTGCCTCACACCATGCTGCCTCACACCATGCTTCTTCACACCATGCTGCCTCACACCATGCTGCCTCACACCATGCTGCCTCACACCATGCTTCTCACACCATGCTGCTCACACCATGCTCTCACACCATGCTGCCTCACACCATGCTGCCTCACACCATGCTGCCTCACACCATGCTGCCTCACACTACGCCCTCTATATTCAACTGATCTTGACACTTGTGATTCTTTTCTGTTTCCCAAAGTTTAAAACGAAGCTCAAAAGATGTGGCAGCGAACTTCCGGTAACTTAGAGTTGAAGACTTCCGGCGGAGCTTCCAGAGTGGCAGCAACAATGGCACAAGTGTATATCATTTAAAGGATAATTACTTATCTTGAAAAGAAAAGGGGAAAGTCTTTGAAGTTTTCTGTTAATCCCTCGTGTATTGTATATGGCTCTCTCTCGTAGCTGGTTCTCATCTCCACGCCCTCTGTCGCAGTTGGCTCTCATCTCCACGCTCTCTGTCGCAGTTGGCCCTCATCTCCACGCCCTCTGTCGCAGTTGGCCCTCATCTCCACGCCCTCTGTCGCAGTTGGCCCTCATCTCCACGACCTCTGTCGCAGTTGACCCTCATCTGCACGCCCTCTGTCGCAGTTGGCCCTCATCTCCACGCCCTCTGTCGCAGTTGGCCCTCATCTCCACGCCCTCTCGCAGTTGGCCCTCATCTCCACGCCCTCTGTCGCAGTTGGTCCTCATCTCCACTCCCCTCTATTGTCATTTCCACCCCCCCTCCTCCCTTCCTCCTTTCATATAGTCCACATTATTTAATTAGTGAAATTGAGAAAATTTTCATTATTATTTCTGACTTCAAATACACAACAAATTCTATGTTTTTGTTCTAGGTTTTCCCCCATCCTCCCCACCCGAAATTTCTCGGTTTCTTCCTTGGAGATCGCGTTATCCCCCCTTCCGTTAAAAACCACTGCTCTAGAAAGTATATTTGTGGCAGCAGTGCCAGGAGTGTGGCAGCAGTGCCAGGAGTGTGGCAGCAGTGCCAGGAGTGTGGCAGCAGTGCCAGGAGTGTGGTAGCAATGCCAGGAGTGTGGTAGCAGTGCCAGGAGTGTGGTAGCAGTGCCAGGAGTGTGGTAGCAGTGCCAGGAGTGTGGCAGCAGTGCCAGGAGTGTGGTAGCAGTTTCAGAAGTGTGGCACTGGTGCCATATTAACCACTGTCTCCCTTAATGGGATATAAATGAAGCTAGTTTACATAATGGTGTATAAGGCGGCATCTGTTTGCTTCCTGTGTAGTGATGCATGACACACCACACCCCTGGTTGACGCCCCCTTCCCTTGTAGTGATGCATGACACACCACACCCCTGGTTGACGCCCCCTTCCCTTGTAGTGATGCATGACACACCACACCCCTGGTTGACGCCCCTTCCTTGTAGTGATGCATGATACACCACACCCTGGTTGACGTCCCTTCCTTGTAGTGATGCATGACACACACACCCTGGTTGACGTACCCTTCCCTTGTAGTGATGCATGACACACCACACCCCTGGTTGACGTCCCCTTCCTTGTAGTGATGCATGACCACCACACCCCTGGTTGACGTCCCTTCCCTTGTAGTGATGCATGACACACCACACCCTGGTTGACGCCCCCTTCCCTTGTAGTGATGCATGACCACACACACCCTGGTTGACGTCCCCTTCCTTGTAGTGATGCATGACACACCACACCCCTGGTTGACGTCCCTTCCCTTGTAGTGATGCATGACACACCACACCCCTGGTTGACGCCCCCTTCCCTTGTAGTGATGCATGACACACCACACCCCTGGTTGACGCCCCCTTCCCTTGTAGTGATGCATGACACACCACACCCCTGGTTGACGCCCCCTTCCCTTGTAGTGATGCATGACACACCACACCCCTGGTTGACGTCCCCTTCCCTTGTAGTGATGCATGACACACCACACCCCTGGTTGACGTCCCCTTCCCTTGTAGTGATGCATGACACACCACACCCCTGGTTGACGCCCCCTTCCCTTGTAGTGATGCATGACACACCACACCCCTGGTTGACGCCCCCATCCCTTGTAGTGATGCATGACACACCACACCCCTGGTTGACGTACCCTTCCCTTGTATGATGCATGACACACCTGGACCAGCCCCTGGTTGACGCCCCTTCCCTTGTAGTGATGCATGACACACCACACCCTGGTTGACGTACCCTTCCCTTGTAGTGATGCATGACACACACACCCTGGTTGACGTCCCTTCCCTTGTAGTGATGCATGACACACCACACCTGGTTAACGCCCCCTTCCCTTGTAGTGATGCATGACACACCACACCCTGGTTAACGCCCCTTCCCTTGTAGTGATGCATGACACACCACACCCTGGTTACCTTCTTGTTCTGCACCACCTGGTTGACGCCCCCTTCCCTTGTAGTGATGCATGATACACCACACCCCTGGTTGACGCCCCCCTCCCTTTCCTGCTGGCTACCTGTACTTCCTGGTATCATCACCTCAGGTGCCAGGTCACCCAGGGCCAGCAGCAGCAACAGCCTGGTGGGCCGGGCTAGCACCAGACGAACCTGGGCCATGGCCGGGCTCCGGGAGTAGCAAAACTCTGGCAACTCATCAAAGGTATATCGTAGATAGTGCCTCGTAGGCACTACAGCCCGGCACTTTTAAGAGTATTTCAGTATAATAATTTAATGTTTTTTTTTCAGTTAATGTTGCCTGTTTTAACTTGGTATAACAGTATGCAGATAAATGGTTGAGTGAACACACCTGCAACATTTAGTATTTTATTGTGGAAACGTTTCGCTACACAGGGACTTCATCAGTCCTATACAAAGAATGGTGAAGATCGGAAGTAGTTTGAGGTAATCAGTCCCTCAGCTTGGAGTCGTAATCAGTCCATCAGTCTTGACTGATTATATTGACGCCTCGCTGAGGGACTGATTACCTCAAACTCCTCCTGAGCTTCACCATTCTTTATATAGGACTGATGAAGCCACTGTGTGGCGAAACGTTTCCACAGTAAAGACACCCAAGTGTTGCACATGTTTATATCACTAGTATTTGTGTAGAGTGTTAATGCTAACTTGTTTTGGCTAATTTTATCCTTGTTTTTATTGTGTTGTATGTGTGTATATATGTTATGACTGAGAGTGCTGAGCTACGTAGCCTTCATCAAATGACCAAAAGCTCCAGCTGCGGGTCATCATATGACTAAGACCCGAGTCAGGAAACACTTGTCCTGTTTCCTGACAAACCTTACCTAACCTCCGTAAATGTAACAACTGTCTACCTACCAAAGACAGGTCGATCTGTGGCAACGACCTGGAGATTACATTTTGCCACCGAAGTGGCTGGTTTATTGTGCACCTCGTATCCATCCTGTGGAGGGTAGCGCAAGAACACACATACACAAAAGGCCCAGGAACTGGACCCCAAAAGGGTTAACAGCAATACATCTGGAGGACGCTCAAATATTTTGTTTATTCTTCACTGTGAATAACCAGCAAGTGCTTTCCATATATTCCAGCACTGGTGTAT
Organism: Cherax destructor; assembly: GCA_009830355.1. Classification (NCBI taxonomy): domain Eukaryota; kingdom Metazoa; phylum Arthropoda; class Malacostraca; order Decapoda; family Parastacidae; genus Cherax; species Cherax destructor. Next base: position 70,585 of record WNWK01003256.1, read on the forward strand.
GAGGAATGTCTTTTTGTATATTCAGTATACCTTTAATACTCATGCGATCTGTAATGCTCAGTTGTTCTTGTATATTGTAATAATCTGCTGGATGGTTAATAACCTGTCAGAAGTAGCGACATGCAAGTGACTTGACTGGGTTTATCTGGGAGAGGTTATGACCTCTTTTAAACCGGAATCGCTGCCTTGAAGGTGGGTCACATGTTAGTGTTGTATATTTACCCATAGCGAAGGAAGGAAGGATAAGGGGAGATGAGAGGAGAGATAGAGACATTTGAATCATGGTTGGCCGATCGTGAGGATCAGCTGGTGATCCGTAAGGCCTGGCTGAGGCTACGGGAAGCAGGTGTCTATCACTGTTATCTTAGTCATATTTATTTACCCCATCTGGTATTGTTGGTTTTAAGTCTACATAATATGTGATCCCGTTGTAGACTACTTGTATTTACTAACTTAGTATTTCACTCTCCCTGCTCCATCCTTCAACTTGCTTCACAAACATCACAAAACTACCTTCAGTTACATTGTGGTTCAAGTTTGATGTTTACTTCCATCATGGCGTGTGCCAGACTATTAAATAATGGTACCTGTTAATGGGTTCCATTGTTTGCTACTTCAAGACAACCTTGTCATAGTCTTAGTTTGTACGTGACATCGCTGAAGCTGTCTCCCGGCACTTTCTCTCCACTTAATGTTTCCTACATTCTTCCATTTTACGTGGATAGAAATTCTGGCAGCTGTGAAGATTTCCAGAGTTTTTCTACCGTAGCAGCCCGACCTGAGTTCAGGCTTTCTGTTCAGGTGGCTGTTGCTGTTAGCGGTCCATTGGCCCACATATCCAAGATAGTCTGGTTGATCTGACGCTTGGCATAGATATTGAACCACTTGGATGAATGTCGTATGTTGGCCGAACCTTTATAAGGACGTTTGCGGGGGGTCAATGCCCCCGCGGCCTGATTCCATGGCAGGCCTCCTGGAGGATCAAGGCCTGGTCAGTCTAGCGTACGAACCACAGCCTGGCTGATCAGGCGCACATTATACTTGGACAACAAACTAATTTAAGATATACGTAAAATGTTTGTGAAACAGGTTGAAGGTTGGAGGCAAAGGGATTGAAACACTACCAAATTTATCTAGTTTAATAAAAGAAAATATGAAAGTGGTATATATGTGTGGATCATTGCGAAGATACTCTCAGAAGTCGACTACTACATCAGATAGTATGTAAACTTAAAACGTACTCTGGATCAATTCCGGAAAGAAATTTAGTGACTGGAGAAAAAAGTTGTCGTATATCGGTGATCGATTTTTTTTCCTTTATTGGTTTTGGGATGAATTTTCCCTTCCATCAACGAATTGCATCAGCGTTTTTTTTTTTTTTACCGATACATGTTATTGAAATATCGGAGTTGTGTGTTCTGGGCACGTGTAGCCCCATTAACTTGATGGAGCACCAGTCTACCCCATCTGCTGTCAAACACGTCGTCGATACTGCCGTCAATGTCAGTGCTGCCGTCAAAACCTCCGTCAGATGTGGATGCTTCCGTCAGTGCTGCCGTCTAAGCTGCGGCATCATTGTAGAAGTGGTGGGACAGACGGGGACGGAAGAGACGTGTTCTGAGACAGATGGACTAATATCTTGACGTTCTCCTTGATGTTACCCTCGGGTAAACCTGAAGCTGTGACTCATGCTGGGGGGTGGTGGCGGGGGTGAAGCACAGGGAGGTGAGGAGGAGGGGGAGAAGGAGGGGTGAATAAGTAAGAGGGGTTACAATGAGCGAGAGAAAGGATGAAGGGAGAGGAGGAGGAGGCTGAGGGAGAGTGTAGGAGGCTGTGAGGTAGAAGAGTAGGAGAATCTACCTGGAGTGTGTTCCTGGGATCAACGTCCCTGCGGCCTGGTCCTAGACCTGGCCTCCCGCTGCATGACCTGATCAAGCAGGCTGTTGGAACTGACTTGAGGAACTTGTCTAGTTCTCTCTTGAAGACAGCCAGGAAGGGAGGGAGAAGGGGTACTATAGGAGAGAGAAGGGGGAGTACTCAGGGAGGAAGGAGAGAGAAGGATACTTAGGGGGAAGGAGGTTGAAGGAGAGAGAGTAGATGGTAGAACTCAGGCGAAAGAGATACATCATAATCTACACCTGGAAGATCCTAGAGGGACTGGTCCCTAATCTGCACACACAAATCACTCCCTACGAAAGTAAAATACTTGGCAGACGACGCAAAATACTCCCCAATGAAAAGTAGGGGCACCATTGGTACACTAAGAGAAAACACCATAAGTGTCCGGGGCCCAAGACTGTTCAGCAGCCTCCCACCAGCCATTAGGAGAATTACCAATAGACCCCTGGTTGTCTTCAAGAGGGAGCTGGACAGATACTTAGTCAATGCCGGATCAGCCGGGATGTGGTTCATACGTTGGACTACGTGCGGCCAGCAGTAACAGCCTGGTTGATCAGGCCCTGATCCACCGGGAGGCATGGTCATGGATATCTTCTACAAAGGATGAGGCAGCGCAACGATTTATGCCTCTGTTGGATATAAGAATGATAGAGAAATAGACGAATACTGACTGTGCTTTGAGCAAGACAACTCTTCAGTGGCTGTACTTTTATCAAGATTGATGGACTGAACACATGACTCTAGGCTGAGGGACTGATTACCTCAAACTCCTCATCTTCAACAGTTCTTCTCTGTATGGACTGAAGAAGCCACTGTTTCTAGAATACGGATACCCAAATGTTGTACAAGCGTGTCATTTATCAATTTGTGGATTTTCTAAACCATTTATACAAGTATCAGTGTTTAGTAGGTCTCCAGCCGCTCTCCAGGGCAGGGAGGCCTATTGTTTACCATATAATATCAATTGTCCCAGCACCAGCACCACCAGCACCACCAGCACCAGCACCACCAGCACCAGCACCACCAGCACCAGCACCAGCACCACCAGCACCAGCACCACCAGCAGCATCCTGATTGACCAGGTAAACTCCCGAAGCCCATGGCCGGGCTTCGGGAGTAGAAAATTTCTAGGAACTCATCAAAGGTATATCAAGAACACTCTAGAGATTTATCAAATTCCATTTTGAAAATAGGTGGAGTCTCCTGGTAATTCCTTTTATGAGGAGATAACATTGAAGATTCTTGACTATTTTTTGCACTTATTCAGTTATTTCCCTAAGGTGCGTGTTGCAGCACAGTTTTCATAAAGAATACTTGCCGTCGTGTGAGGAACCTTCTTGTCAGACGGTGCAAAGTAGTGCCTGTGGAAAACAGTGGCGCAACTGGCACACTAAATAACCCTGATGAAGGCAATGAGAGCAACAGCAGCCCTGGGCAATTAATAACTTAAGTGAGAGTGGTCGTATGCAGGCAACTTGCAACCACCACCACCACCTCAAATTCACCGACACACCAATCATAGTTACCCCAAAACCTCAAAACACTTTGTTTTGCCAGACTGGTGTGTGGTAACCTGGAGACCATGATTGTGTCATGCTCTCTGCATGTACCACACCTTGATGTTTGTCTGCTCTTGTAGTGTATGCATATGTATCTTAATCAAGCCAGGGATCATGGCCCCCGCGACCTCTCACACCAGGCCTCGGTTGGAAAGGCTTCCCAGTCATACTGATGAGAGGAGGATAGTGCTCCCCTGGAGGGTAGGATATACCTTTGAAGAGTTCGAGAGTTTATCTACTCTCTGAGCCCGGCCATAGGCCAGGCTCGTGAGGAGCAGTGGTGTGGAGCAGTGGTGTAGGAAGACTGGCTAGCGTGATGTAGTGTGGAGCAGTGGTGTAGGAAGACTGGCTAGCATGATGTAGTGTGGAGCAGTAGTATCAATCTAGTCAGTGTTGGTCCACAGTGTTGATGTATGCAGGTGGTTGCTGCCTCTGTTATGCCCTCGCACACATCTCTCCTTATCACCTTCCCTCACGATGCTACCTACCTACACACACACACCCTCCTTCCTCTCTCCCCCTCCCTTCTCTCGCTTCCCACCTCTCCCTTCCCTTCTCTCCCTTCCCTTCTCTCCACTTCCTCTTCTCCCCCTCCTTTCTTCCCCTCCTCCATTCTCTCTCTCCGCTCCGCTCTCTCCCCTCCGCTCTCTTCCCCTCCGCTCTCTCCCCCTCCGCTCTTTCCCTCCTCTCTCTCCCCTCCTCTCTCTCCCCTCCTCTCTCTCCCCTCAGCTCTCCCCCTCCTCTCTCCCTCTTCTCTCTCCCCTCTTTCTCTCCTTCCTCTCCCACTCCTCCCTCCTCACACACACACACACACACCAAAAAAAAAAAAAAAAAAAAATACTGAGAGGACTCGACAAGGTGGACAGACAGAATGTTTCAGAGATGGGACACAGCAACAAGGGGTCACAACTGGAAGATAAAATAGGAATAAACTGGAAACCCATCAAGTCCTTAAATTATTGAGAATGTTTGAAGTCCCTCGATCATTTCTCCTTGGAACGTGAGCGAGAAAGATATATTGTACAACTGGATATTTCTGGAGTGATTGGCACTAAATCTGCAGGATGAATATAATTGCTCTGGAAAACGTACATAAGAGGATGACAAAGTTGATCCCATGTATCAGAAATCTTCCCTATGAGGATAGACTGAGGGTCCTAAATCTGCCCTTGCCGGGTCACCATTTGGAGAAGACCCGGGCCGGATGTACCGGCGAACCTACAACAACCTGCATCTGCACTCTCTTAGAAAGGTGTAGAATTAGGGGGATATGATTGAGGTGTATAAATGGAAAACAAGAATTAATAAAGGGGATGTAAATAGCGTGCTAAAAGTATCTAGTATTGACAGGACTCGCAGCAATGGTTTCAAATTGGAAAAATTCAGATTCAGGAAGGATATAGGAAAGCACTGGTTTGGTAATAGAGTTGTGGATGAGTGGAACAAACTCCTAAGTACCGTCATAGAAGCTAAACTGTTGTGTACTTTTAAAAATAGGTTAGATAAATACATGAGTGGGTGTGGGTGGATGTGTATTGGACCTGACTAGCTTGTGTTGATGGGTCTGATGCCGGGCTCCTTCTTTAAGTGGGTGTGACCTGCCCTGACTAGCCTTGGGCTGGTGGGTGACTTGGACCTGCCTCGCATGGGCCAGTTGGCCTGCTGCAGTGTTCCTTCTTTATGTTCTTAAATTACACACTTACGAAAGCAAGAGGTTTGGCAGACGATGCAAAATACCAACTTGAAAACCAAGGGTACACCGGGTACACTAAGAGGTGACTTAATAAGTGTAAAGGGTCCGAGACTTTTCAACATCTCCAAGAGGAAACTTTATTGATTTCTCCAAATAGTTCTTCGTCAGCCGGGCTGTGGTGTATATGTTGGCGTGCTTGCTGCTAGTGCCAGTTACCTGACTGCTCAAACCAGCAAGAAGTCGTCCTGGGGACCTGGGAGTAGGTGGGAGCAGTGACTCCAGTTAGTCTCAGCACGTTGATGAATAAGACTCATCTCCAACACTCTGGTATCTTTATTTCGAAAACATTTCGCCTACACAGTAGAGTTCTTCAGTTAAATAACAAACATGTAGTCAACAGGTAGAATGAAGGTAGCGTTGGGAGGAAGGCAGAACAGGGGAGCAGAGCAGGCGGAGTAGGAAGGTATCCAGGCAAGCAGGTCAGGATGTAATTCAAGCAGGTAGGGTGCTTGAGCATTGATGCAGGGTTGACGGTAGGTAGTTGAAGGGGTGAGGTTAATAGCGGGTCAGGGAGGTGAGGTAAAGAATACAACATATGTTGCATTCTTTTTAAGATGATGGACTGATCATATTGACTCCAGGCTGAGGGACTGATTACCTCAGACTCCTGATGGTCGCCATTCTTCTATGTATGGGACTGATGAAGCCACTGCGTGGCGAAACTTTTCCTCAACAAAGATACCCAAGTGTTGCACATGTGTGTACGACACTGCTAGTTACATGTAGCGACCAACTGCTGAAGGATACACCCGTGTCTGGCGCTCTGGTGATTCACAGGTGTGTTTTAACTGACACTTAACAAATGCTCAGGAAATTTAAACCCGTGAAATAATTGTTAACCTTTATGAAACTTGTTTATTTATTGAGTTGTTTCACTGAAGAAGTTAACGTATTGGCAGGAGAAGTATCAAATTAAACTTTAGATGTGAATAAATGATTTAGAAAACCGACAAGTTGATAAATGAGACATTTGTGGTTGTCGTTATTCTGGAAACGTTTCTCCAGCCACTGGCTTCTTCAGTCCACTGGAGTCTCGCCAGAATAAAGGTACCCAAATGTTCCACAAGTCTCGTTCATAAATTTTAAATGCTTGAAATGTAGGCGAGAAAGTATTTCTGAAGGTGAGCAGGCAACCCGTGTCCCAACTTGTACACGGAACGTGTGCATACCAAGGTTCTAGTGTGAACGTACTGTGTCAACTTATGGTTCTGACCGCACTGGAGAGGTTCAAGTTTCTCTTGTTTATTTTTTTAACTAAGATACATCCCGCGCTGCCAAACGTAAGAATTTGTTTTAACCGTGGGTTAACTATACCCAAATATAGGTTAATTTAAGTTTAAATTGTGATAGGGGTTTAGATCAGAGAGAAATACTTAGTGTGGTGTTAGACTGACACAGTGACGTCAAGTTAAGATTTCGTTCGGATTTTTAACCCCAGAGGGTTAGCCACACACACTAGTTAGCCACACAACTTGTGATCAGTGTTGACTGAAGCCTCAGTAGAGGGATCAGTGTTGACTGAAGCCTCAGTAGAGGGATCAGTGTTGACTGAAGCCTCGGTAGAGGGATCAGTGTTGACTGAAGCCTCGGTAGAGGGATCAGTGTTGACTGAAGCCTCGGTAGAGGGATCAGTGTTGACTGAAGCCTCGGTAGAGGGATCAGTGTTGACTGAAGCCTCGGTAGAGGGATCAGTGTTGACTGAAGCCTCGGTAGAGGGATCAGTGTTGACTGAAGCCTCGGTAGAGGGATCAGTGTTGACTGAAGCCTCGGTAGAGGGATCATTGTTGACTGAAGCCTCGGTAAAGTGTTAGAATGTTTGTAATTGTAGATAATGAGTCGGGATCCATGTGAAACCAGGAGTCACTATTGCAGACTGCAAGCAATCTTGCAGTAATTGCAAGATTCAAGGTCAGTTACAATTGCTCTTCCTGACTTTCAGTTACAATTACTTGATCATAAAAAAATTAAAAAATTACAATTGCATTATATTTTGCATTAAATCATTGCTTAAATGTACGAAATTATAAGCAGATATTTTACTTGTCGTATTTTCTATTTAAATGTCAGTTGTTGAAGAATGGACAAGAATAACAGTTGTATTTTCAGTCACATTGAGACACACAGGGAACATGTACATAATATTACTTACACTAAATCAACTAAACCTCCATCAAGATTATTAGTTGATAAATTAGACACATATGCAACACATGGGTATCTTTATTGAGGAAACGTTTCGCCACACAGTGGCTTCATCAGTCCATACAAAGGAGAATGGTGAAGAACAGGAGTTTGAGGTAATCAGTCCCTCAGCCTTGGGTTGATGTAATCAGTCCATCAGTCTTGAAAATAATACAGTATATGTGCGAAGAAGTGACTTATATACTACAGGAGGTGTATGGACTGATGAAGCCACTGTGTGGCGAAACGTTTCCACAATAAAGATACCCAAGTGTTGCATATGTGTCTTAATTTATCAACTTGTCGGTTCTCTGAACCATTCATCTACAAGATTATTAGTAACCAGATAAGCTTAGTTTTAGAGGAGAATTAAACTTTGTGACAATGTTTCTGTCTTACTTGGACCTTTAAATAGTGGTTTAAGTCAGACCGAAACGTCGTCAGAGGTTTCACTCTCCTGTGCGCGTGTTATTTGTGTATTGTTCCAGTCACGGAGTAAGATAAGTTTATTTTCACCAGGAAACTGTTGGGTAAATAGCAATGTGAGGCAAAATAGTGACAGTATTAAGTGTAAAGCAACATAATAGCTGAGCTAATTATGTGAGGCAGTGATACCACCCTAGTGCGCCACACGTGTCAGTATGGCAGCCAGTGGTGAGGCAGTGATACCACCCTAGTGCGCCACACGTGTCAGTATGGCAGCCAGTGGTGAGGCAGTGATACCACCCTAGTGCGCCACACGTGTCAGGATGGCAGCCAGTGGTGAGGCAGTGATACCACCCTAGTGCGCCACACGTGTCAGGATGGCAGCCAGTGGTGAGGCAGTGATACCACCCTAGTGCGCCACACGTGTCAGTATGGCAGCCAGTGGTGAGGCAGTGATACCACCCTAGTGCGCCACACGTGTCAGGATGGCAGCCAGTGGTGAGGCAGTGATACCACCCTAGTGCGCCACACGTGTCAGGATGGCAGCCAGTGGTGAGGCAGTGATACCACCTAGTGCGCCACACGTGTCAGGATGGCAGCCAGGGTGAGGCAGTGATACCACCTAGTGCGCCACACGTGTCAGGATGGCAGCCAGTGGTGAGGCAGTGATACCACCCTAGTGCGCCACACGTGTCAGGATGGCAGCCAGTGGTGAGGCAGTGATACCACCCTAGTGCGCCACACGTGTCAGGATGGCAGCCAGTGGTGAGGCAGTGATACCACCCTAGTGCGCCACACGTGTCAGGATGGCAGCCAGATGTCTCCAGGAGTGACGATAAATTGTTATTGAGTGAGGTAAACTGGAATTATGTTTGACTAGTGCCATTATTGCAATAGTATCAGTCATGACTAAATCCTGGCTACAATACAGCGATGTTTCTAAACATACTGAATATGGTCTACAATGGTGTCTGTGTCGTTGATGGTGTCATGTCTTAAATTCTGACATCTCTACCACCACAAGCGATGATATAAAAAGGAAAGTACTCCTTCCCATTCTTTTCCTCATCCTCATATCAGACATAGACGGAGATGTAAGCCATGTCTCTTTTCAGGTGATACTAGAATTTGCACGAGTGTCATCTATTGAGGACATTAAATCTTCAAGCAAATATAAACCAAGTCTTCCAGTAGACTGCAGAAAACAATGTGATGTTCAGTGAGGGGAAATTCAGTAGAGCGGAAAACTAATGTGAAGTACTTAGGAGTGATAATGTCAGAGGATCTCACCTTCAAGGATCACAACAGTGACATTATAACGAGGGAAATGATAGGATGGATAATGAGAATCTTCAAAACAAAGGATGCCATGCCAATGATGATCCTTTTTAAGTCACTTGTGTTCTTTCTTGGCTGGAATACTGCTGTACAGTAGCAGCCCCATTCAAGGCAGGTGAAACTATAAAGATCTTGAGAATGTACAGAAGACTTTCACTGCATATATAAGCTTAGTAAAGCCCCTCAATTACTGGAACGTTTGAAGGCTCTACCTTAGAGCGCAGGCGAGAAAGGTACATCAGATATAAGTTACACATGGTACCAAATCTGGACACAGAAATTGCTTCCTAAGACGGTGCAATATCTCCCCCCGCCCAATGAAAAGCAGGGGTGCAGTGAGTACACTAAGAGAAAACAGTGTCAGTGGCTCAAGACTGTTGAACAGCCTCCCAGCATACATAAGGGGGATTACCAATAGACCCCTGGCTGCCTTCAAGCGGGAACTGGACAGATGCCAAAAGTCAGTTCCTGACCAGTGCTGCTAGCAGTAACAGCTTGGTTGATCAGGCATTGATCTACCATGGGGCCTGGTCGTGGATAAGGCCCCAGGGGCGTTGATCCCCGAAACTTCCTCCAGGTAGACAGGTCAAGTTGATTTTGACTATATTCCATTTAACAACAAATAAGCAAATTAAAAATACGGCTGAGATACGTCTGTCAACGAGGAACCTGGAAAAAACGTTCATATGTTTGTTATTACTAGTGAGGGTGGGAGACTAGGCTGCAACATCAACTTCACTAGTGAGGGTGGGAGACTAGGCTGCAACATCAACTTCACTAGTGAGGGTGGGAGACTAGGCTGCAACATCAACTTCACTAGTGAGGGTGAGACTAGGATGCAACATCAACTTCACTAGTGAGGGTGAGACTAGGCTGCAACATCAACTTCACTAGTGAGGGTGGGAGACTAGGCTGCAACATCAACTTCACTAGTGAGGGTGAGACTAGGCTGCAACATCAACTTCACTAGTGAGGGTGAGACTAGGCTGCAACATCAACTTCACTAGTGAGGGTGGGAGACTAGGCTGCAACATCAACTTCACTAGTGAGGGTGGGAGACTAGGCTGCAACATCAACTTCACTAGTGAGGGTGGGAGACTAGGCTGCAACATCAACTTCACTAGTGAGGGTGACACTAGGCTGCAACATCAACTTCACTAGTGAGGGTGAGACTAGGCTGCAACATCAACTTCACTAGTGAGGGTGAGACTAGGATGCAACATCAACTTCACTAGTGAGGGTGGGAGACTAGGCTGCAACATCAACTTCACTAGTGAGGGTGGGAGACTAGGCTGCAACATCAACTTCACTAGTGAGGGTGAGACTAGGATGCAACATCAACTTCACTAGTGAGGGTGAGACTAGGATGCAACATCAACTTCACTAGTGAGGGTGGGAGACTAGGCTGCAACATCAACTTCACTAGTGAGGGTGGGAGACTAGGCTGCAACATCAACTTCACTAGTGAGGGTGAGAGACTAGGCTGCAACATCAACTTCACTAGTGAGGGTGAGAGACTAGGCTGCAACATCAACTTCACTAGTGAGGGTGGGAGACTAGGCTGCAACATGAATTTCACTAGTGAGGGTGGGAGACTAGGCTGCAACATGAATTTCACTAGTGAGGGTGAGAGACTAGGCTGCAACATGAATTTCACTAGTGAGGGTGAGAGACTAGGCTGCAACATCAACTTCACTAGTGAGGGTGGGAGACTAGGCTGCAACATCAACTTCACTAGTGAGGGTGAGAGACTAGGCTGCAACATCAACTTCACTAGTGAGGGTTAGAGACTACGCTGCAACATCAACTTCACTAGTGAGGGTGGGAGACTAGGCTGCAACATGAATTTCACTAGTGAGGGTGGGAGACTAGGCTGCAACATGAATTTCACTAGTGAGGGTGAGAGACTAGGCTGCAACATCAACCTCACTAGTGAGGGTGGGAGACTAGGCTGCAACATCAACTTCACTATTGGGGGTGGGAGACTAGGCTGCAACATCAACTTCACTAGTGAGGGTGGGAGACTAGGCTGCAACATCAACTTCACTAGTGAGGGTGGGAGACTAGGCTGCAACATCAACTTCACTAGTGAGGGTGGGAGACTAGGCTGCAACATCAACTTCACTAGTGAGGGTGGGAGACTAGGCTGCAACATCAACTTCACTAGTGAGGGTGGGAGACTAGGCTGCAACATCAACTTCACTAGTGAGGGGAGACTAGGCTGCAACATCAACTTCACTAGTGAGGGTGGGAGACTAGGCTGCAACATCAACTTCACTAGTGAGGGTGGGAGACTAGGCTGCAACATCAACTTCACTAGTGAGGGTGGGAGACTAGGCTGCAACATCAACTTCACTAGTGAGGGTGGAGACTAGGCTGCAACATCAACTTCACTAGTGAGGGTGGGAGACTAGGCTGCAACATCAACTTCACTAGTGAGGGTGGGAGACTAGGCTGCAACATCAACTTCACTAGTGAGGGTGGGAGACTAGGCTGCAACATCAACTTCACTAGTGAGGTGGGAGACTAGGCTGCAACATCAACTTTACTAGTGAGGGTGGGAGACTTGGCTGCAACATCAACTTCACTAGTGAGGTGGGAGACTAGGCTGCAACATCAACTTCACTAGTGAGGGTGGGAGACTAGGCTGCAACATCAACTTCACTAGTGAGGGTGGGAGACTTGGCTGCAACATCAACTTCACTAGTGAGGGTGGGAGACTAGGCTGCAACATCAACTTCACTAGTGAGGGTGGGAGACTAGGCTGCAACATCAACTTCACTAGTGAGGGTGGGAGACTAGGCTGCAACATCAACTTCACTAGTGAGGGTGGGAGACTAGGCTGCAACATCAACTTCACTAGTGAGGGTGGGAGACTAGGCTGCAACATCAACTTCACTAGTGAGGGTGGGAGACTTGGCTGCAACATCAACTTCACTAGTGAGGGTGGGAGACTAGGCTGCAACATCAACTTCACTAGTGAGGGTGGGAGACTAGGCTGCAACATCAACTTCACTAGTGAGGGTGGGAGACTTGGCTGCAACATCAACTTCACTAGTGAGGGTGGAGAGACTAGGCTGCAACATCAACTTCACTAGTGAGGGTGGGAGACTAGGCTGCAACATCAACTTCACTAGTGAGGGTGAGAGACTTGGCTGCAACATCAACTTCACTAGTGAGGGTGGGAGACTAGGCTGCAACATCAACTTCACTAGTGAGGGTGGGAGACTTGGCTGCAACATCAACTTCACTAGTGAGGGTGGGAGACTAGGCTGCAACATCAACTTCACTAGTGAGGGTGGGAGACTAGGCTGCAACATCAACTTCACTAGTGAGGGTGGGAGACTAGGCTGCAACATCAACTTCACTAGTGAGGGTGAGACTTGGCTGCAACATCAACTTCACTAGTTAGGGTGGGAGACTAGGCTGCAACATCAACTTCACTAGTGAGGGTGGGAGACTAGGCTGCAACATCAACTTCACTAGTGAGTGTGGGAGACTAGGCTGCAACATCAACTTCACTAGTGAGGGTGGGAGACTAGGCTGCATCATCAACTTCACTAGTGAGGGTGGGAGACTAGGCTGCAACATCAACTTCACTAGTGAGGGTGGGAGACTAGGCTGCAACATCAACTTCACTAGTGAGGGTGGGAGACTAGGCTGCAACATCAACTTCACTAGTGAGGGTGGGAGACTAGGCTGCAACATCAACTTCACTAGTGAGGGTGGGAGACTTGGCTGCAACATCAACTTCACTAGTGAGGGTGGGAGACTAGGCTGCAGCATCAACTTCACTAGTGAGGGTGGGAGACTAGGCTGCAACATCAACTTCACTAGTGAGGGTGGGAGACTAGGCTGCAACATCAACTTCACTAGTGAGGGTGGGAGACTAGGCTGCAACATCAACTTCACTAGTGAGGGTGGGAGACTAGGCTGCAACATCAACTTCACTAGTGAGGGTGGGAGACTTGGCTGCAACATCAACCTCACTAGTGAGGGTGGGAGACTAGGCTGCAACATCAACCTCACACTTGTCACTCTGAGAGGGTTTTCGCAAGTATTACAGTTCTTTAATTTTTTCACGAATTGGACTTCTACATAAATGTATTATTTATTCTAGGTTAGGTTAATATAAATTAACCTTACGAGCCTGGCCCATGGCCGGGATCAGAGAGTAGAGAAACTCTCGAAACTCTTCAAAGGTATATCAAAGGTAAAGGTATATAGTTAATAACTATAACTTTACCGGGCGGCTTAGGCGGGTATCCCCACACTGTTTTGACTGAATTGACTGAGCGACCGATCGACCGACCTCACATATCTACTCTTAAAGCGGTATATAATGGTTGCCTCTTACCATCTTACACTGACAAACGTACTTCTTAACGTTAATATGTCTCAGGTGACGTGTGTCGCCTGGCTGCTGCTGCTGCTGCTACCTAGTCGCTGTATTTGATCTCTAAGGAATTTAACTTGTTCTTCCCTGGATCAAATCTAATTGCCTCCTATTTTCCTATGCGCTATACGACTCCTACGAGTTTAGCGCTTATCCCTTATAATTATAATCTGAACATTTTTGCCATATACTCTTTGGTCGTGGTGTAAGTCTCCTCGGAGTCCATTGGTGTTGGTTCCTGCACCCGTCTAGTTGTGTCAGCTGGTGCGGGTTTCATGCTCTTGAGATGGACCTAACATGCATTATATATAATGTCCTGAATGAATCATTGTTTGCATGTATTTGGTACACTTACTCCCAGATATAGTTTCTCAGTTTGTATTCTGTATCCGGTCTTCTCTCTCATGTTGTCATTATTTTGAACTTATCAGGATTGAATTAAAGCACCCACCTTTTTAACCATGTTTGCAGTGTGTTCAAAGCTTGGAGTCTCTTCCTGCCTTCTCAGCTCTTCGTCTATAAGGGGAATTACCAAGATACCTGTAGCTGTCGTCAATATAGAATTTGACAAAGTTCCTTAGTTCGGTTGCTGACCAACTTGGCTGTGGTTTGTACGTTGGACTGCGTGTGGCCACCTGTAACAGACTGGTTGATAGTCTTGATCCACCAGAAGGCCTGGCCTGGAACCGGGCCGCAGGGGGCGTTGAGTTCTGGAAACATCCTGCAGGTAATTCCGTTATTATCGTCATGTTTTACGAGATGAGTCTAGTTTGGGGTGGGCTGGGCGGGGGTGGTAGAGGTAAGAGGCCCTGGGGAGGGGGTGAGGTAGACCTGCCCCAGCGAGTCTGGTTGCCAGCGCTCATACTTATACTAGCAGCCTGGTCTCAAACAAGGTCTTATGGTTAATGGCCTGGTTAGCCAGGCTGTTGGTGCTTGCGGCACAAAATCCACTATTGGCACCATAGTCCTGGAAATCAGAAACATCTTTTAGGAACCTGTCTTGGGTTTTCTCGAAGATAATTACGAATTCTTTAAAAATTCTGCATTCATTAAAAGTCTTGACATGTACAAAAATGCAAGTGCCAGAAATAAGGGTAATTAACTTTTTTTGCTGTTTGAGATATAATAATATATTTTCTACAAGTACATGTACAAGGTATACAGGCCTAGCTGACATCAATGACATACTACTATATAGAAAGCCGCTTATGCTGAGCATTTCGGGCAAATTAGGTCAGTTTTGTCCCAGGATGCGACCCACACCAGTCCACTAACACCCAGGTACCCATTTTACTGATGAGTGAACAGGGACAACAGGTGTCTTATGGAAACACGTCCTAATGTTTTCCAACCCTACCGGGGGATCGAGCTGCTATTCAGTGTTAGGCACTGTTGTGCGCTATGTGGCGCTCCAGGTACCTGGTTATGCAACCTGGTCATGTTGTACCTCATATTGGAGTGGCCATTGTGGCATGCTAAGAATACGATATTGGGCATATGTCACACACCCGTATTGGCATGCCCTCCCGACCATCGAACCAGTTGTTAAGAGTATAAATGAGAAGGGGCCCTCTCATTATACTAAGCACCTTGGCTCAACCAGCCAATGACAAGGAAGCCTGCAAAAGTTGTGAAGCGATGTGGTACACTCGTGAATCAACATTTACAGACTTACCTCCAAGTCTGGTCGCAACATTTCTCATCTTGTCTCTTGCTTGCATTTGCCTTATTGTATATATTCTCTGTATATACTGTACATACCTGCTTGCTGTTTGGTGAAAAATATAAGTATTGACTCTACTGCCTTTTGCTCGTTCCTACCTTGGTTATCGTACTACAGCCAGATGTGCAGGCCACTAGACTACACACGTGTTCGTAATAACCATTAACACCATATTGTACCTCATGTTGTAACGACAGTTTGTGTTCCACAACTACAAGACAATTGTGAAGTGTTACAAAGAACTTCCTGGCCAGAGGATGGAGCACCACCCACTTTAACTGTTTTTAAACTAAACTTTTAGCAGAGAGATGAATTGTTGGGAAATGTGTCCCTGGCTCTCCCAGGTTAACACTTTTGTTGAAGACCTGTGTGTGTGTGTGTGTGTGTGTGTGTGTGTGTGTGTGTGTGTGTGTGTGTGTGTGTGTGTGTGTGTGTGTTTGTGTGTGTGTGTTGTGTGAGAGTGTGTATGTGTTTGTGAGTATGTGTGTGTTTGTGTGTATGTATGTGTTTGTTTACTCACCTAGTTGTGGTTGCAGGGGTCGATTCACAGCTCCTGGCGCCGTGCGTGCGTATGCGCGCGCGCGTGTCTTGTGTGTTGCTGCTCCATGTTTCCCTACACCTGTGTCTTGTGTGTTGCTGCTTCATGTTTCCCTACACCTGTGTCTTGTGTGTTGCTGCTCCATGTTTCCCTACACCTGTGTCTTGTGTGTTGCTGCTCCATGTTTCCCTACACCTGTGTCTTGTGTGTTGCTGCTCCATGTTTCCCTACACCTGTGTCTTGTGTGTTGCTGCTCCATGTTTCCCTACACCTGTGTCTTGTGTGTTGCTGCTTCATGTTTCCCTACACCTGTGTCTTGTGTGTTGCTGCTCCATGTTTCCCTACACCTGTGTCTTGTGTGTTGCTGCTCCATGTTTCCCTACACCTGTGTCTTGTGTGTTGCTGCTCCATGTTTCCCTACACCTGTGTCTTGTGTGTTGCTGCTTCATGTTTCCCTACACCTGTGTCTTGTGTGTTGCTGCTCCATGTTTCCCTACACCTGTGTCTTGTGTGTTGCTGCTCCATGTTTCCCTACACCTGTGTCTTGTGTGTTGCTGCTCCATGTTTCCCTACACCTGTGTCTTGTGTGTTGCTGCTCCATGTTTCCCTACACCTGTGTCTTGTGTGTTGCTGCTCCATGTTTCCCTACACCTGTGTCTTGTGTGTTGCTGCTCCATGTTTCCTACACCTGTGTCTTGTGTGTTGCTGCTCCATGTTTCCCTACACCTGTGTCTTGTGTGTTGCTGCTCCATGTTTCCCTACACCTGTGTCTTGTGTGTTGCTGCTCCATGTTTCCCTACACCTGTGTCTTGTGTGTTGCTGCTTCATGTTTCCCTACACCTGTGTCTTGTGTGTTGCTGCTCCATGTTTCCCTACACCTGTGTCTTGTGTGTTGCTGCTTCATGTTTCCCTACATCTGTGTCTTGTGTGTTGCTGCTCCATGTTTCCCTACACCTGTGCTACAAATGTTTCCTCACAATTTAAACACAAAGTTATATTAGATAAAAAAGATAAGTGTAACTAATGTGACAATAAAATGTCACATTAGTTGCACTTGTGTCCTTTTACGCAACATATTGTGGGTAATTCTGCCAACATTAATACAGAGTTCTATTGATTGTAGTGAGTAAGGAAGTTCTTTAATTAAACCAACGTAATTAACAAAATTATAATAAATCAGACCTAATACTCTCCTGCGTCTGTTTTATCATTTTTTTACGATGTCTCCTCAAACAAAATTTTTTTTAGTAGTTTTGGGATAATTCGTACAATTATTATTAGAAAAATTAGAAACTCATCAAAAGTATGTCAAGAGTGTAACAAAAGTATAAAATTTCCATATTGAAATACATATTTACACGAGTTTTCATACTTTTTTTATATGTTGAGTACACTGAGAGACAAAATAAGTGTCAGGGGCCCAAGACTATTCAGCTGCCTCCCAGCATACATAAGGGGAATTAGCAATAGACCCCTGGCTGTCTTTCAAGAAGGCACTGGACAGGCACCTAAAGTCAGTACCTGACCAACCGGGCTGTGGTTCGTACGTCAGTTTGCGTGCGGCCATCAGTAACAACCTGGTTGATCAGACCCTGATCCACCACGAGGCCTGGTCTCAGACCGGGCCGCGGGGGCGTTGACCCCCGAAACCCTCTCCAGGTATATTTCAGGTATGCCTGAATGGTTCTCCGGCAGCAGTGGTCGACCATCACACTGGTGGTCGCGTTGCCCTATAATATCTCTTCTCCATGATGGTGGTCTTGGTGAGGTCGTTCACTGTGGTTGTCTTGGTGAGGTCGTTCACTGTGGTTGTCTTGGTGAGACGTTCACTGTGGTTGTCTAGTGAGATCGTTCACTGTGGGTTGTCTTGGTGAGATCGTTCACTGTGGGTTGTCTTGGTGAGATCGTTCACTGTGGTTGTCTTGGTGAGATCGTTCACTGTGGTTGTCTTTGTGAGATCGTTCACTGTGGGTTGTCTTGGTGAGATCGTTCACTGTGGGTTGTCTTGGTGAGATCGTTCACTGTGGTTGTCTTGGTGAGATCGTTCACTGTGGGTTGTCTTGGTGACGTCACTGTGGTTGTCTTGGTGAGATGTTCACTGTGGGTTGTCTTTGGTGAGATCGTTCACTGTGGTTGTCTTGGTGAGATCGTTCACTGTGGTTGTCTTTGTGAGATCGTTCACTGTGGGTTGTCTTGGTGAGATCGTTCACTGTGGTTGTCTTGGTGAGATCGTTCACTGTGGTTGTCTTGGTGAGATCGTTCACTGTGGTTGTCTTTGTGAGATCGTTCACTGTGGGTTGTCTTGGTGAGATCGTTCACTGTGGTTGTCTTTGTGAGATCGTTCACTGTGGGTTGTCTTGGTGAGATCGTTCACTGTGGTTGTCTTGGTGAGATCGTTCACTGTGGTTGTCTTGGTGAGATCGTTCACTGTGGTTGTCTTGTGAGATGTTCACTGTTTGTCTTTGTGAGATCGTTCACTGTGGGTTGTCTTGGTGAGATCGTTCACTGTGGTTGTCTTGGTGAGATCGTTCACTGTGGTTGTCTTGGTGAGATCGTTCACTGTGGGTTGTCTTTGTGAGATCGTTCACTGTGGTTGTCTTTGTGAGATCGTTCACTGTGGTTGTCTTGGTGAGATCGTTCACTGTGGTTGTCTTGTGAGATCGTTCACTGTGGTTGTCTTGTGAGATCGTTCACTGTGGGTTGTCTTGTGAGATCGTTCACTGTGGGTTGTCTTTGTGAGATCGTTCACTGTGGTTGTCTTGGTGAGATCGTTCACTGTGGGTTGTCTTGGTGATATCGTTCACTGTGGTTGTCTTGGTGAGATCGTTCACTGTGGTTGTCTTTGTGAGATCGTTCACTGTGGTTGTCTTTGTGAGATCGTTCACTGTGGTTGTCTTGGTGAGATCGTTCACTGTGGTTGTCTTTGTGAGATCGTTCACTGTGGGTTGTCTTGGTGAGATCGTTCACTGTGGTTGTCTTGGTGAGATCGTTCACTGTGGTTGTCTTGGTGAGATCGTTCACTGTGGTTGTCTTGGTGAGATCGTTCACTGTGGGTTGTCTTGGTGAGATCGTTCACTGTGGGTTTGTTTCACTAATTATACGTGTTGGAGCAACACTAAGTTCCGATTTGAAATGAGCGCAGTAGAAACACGTTCTTTTTAATCTTGAACTGAAACCCTTGTTGAGCAGTATAGTCAGAGAACATCAGTTATGGTCCAGCAGTTAAATGATTTCCCAAAGAGTGAGTGACACTGTGTGAAACCACACCACCTCTTGTAGCACTGCACATCACTAGGTGCCAGATCAACCAGGCTGTGATGGATAGTGGGCCAGTGGACCGCCAAAAGCAACAGTCTGGTTGACCAGGCTAGCAGCAGATAATCCTGGCCCAGAACCGGGCTCCAGGAGTAGAAAAACTCGAAACTCATCAAAGGTATATCAAAGGTAGTATTGATAAATGGTTCAGAGTCTACTGCAGGCTGAGGGACTGATTACCTCAAAACTCCTTCTAGTCTTCACCACTCTTCTTTTTATTGGACTGATGAAGCCACTGTGTAGCGAAACGTTTCCTTAAAAAAGATACCCAGGTGTTGCACATATCTAATTTATGAACACTGTAGTATTACCTTCTTGTTTAGAGCTTTTCCTGGACGGGTCTATATTGATGAAGACACCAGGACCATTAACATGTATTACGGATATACATAATGGGAATGTAAGAGGACACAGCCGTCTTGTTCTGTAATAACAACGACGCAACACAACATCCGGGAGTCTGCAGAGCCACTATTGTCTGCTTGTGTGGTTCTCCTGGGAGGGAGGGAGAGGTCACGTGTGGTTCTCCTGGGAGGGAGGGAGGGAGAGGTCACGTGGGGTTCTCCTGGGAGGGAGGGAGAGGTCACATGGTAAATCTTACCAGCAAGACTGCCCAGTAAGTCAAAACACTAAGGCGTATCTCATACTTCCTCTAAAGTAAATGCTGCAACACTCTGTACAAGGCACAGGTCCGCCGCTCACACCTGAAGTATGCACCACTTTCTTGGATTGCCTGTCCCCATCCAACTCAGTCCCTTTGCAAGAATTATGTTTTTGCCAGGACTCAGCCTGGATAGATCTGTCATTCCAGCAGAGCCTTCAACACTGGAGAGTTGTGGCTGGTCTTACTCTGTTGTACAAGGCTAATATTGCATTTTGCGGACAGCGAGAAGACAGCTTCTGTACCACAAGACGGGCAGCAAACAGCAGCTATACTCTGTACCCTTCTCAAAAACATCACTTTATTTGAGATCATTCATTCCTAGAATTATTTTAATCTGGAATATGTTGGTACAGCACAAGTGTAGAGCCAGCACAGCGTCAACCTGTTCCTCGTAACAATAAAAGTTTAATAAAATCAATGGTTGGTAAGGTTGTTAAAGGAAGTGAGGTAGGCCACAGCGCTTACCTTGTAAATAAATGCAGGAACTTTTAACCCAACCCTGTGTGAACCTTTGTGGAGAGACAGTGACTGACTGGCTGACTGACTGGACAGAATATCAGCGAGAGAGGAAGCAAGAGAACCTAGTACACACAAGCAAGCAAGTAAACAAACACACAAGGTAGGTTGCCTCCTCCCCCTCCTCCCCTCCCCCCGCGAAAAGGTGATTGAGTCACCTTTCCGTGGCGGGGAGGGGCAGGGGGGGGTGAGGAGGGCTGGTTTAAGAGTTGCTAAGAGAAACCATCAATCATTTTCGCCCTAGTTAACCCTCACCAGTTTACCTTTCATCCACATTTCCTGTGACTCGGCTTATGACTTAGAATAAATTATTAATGTTGCTTAGATTACTACTAATTGTCTTAGAATTGTTCTTGACTGTGTTGTGATTGTTCCTTAATGACACCAACTTACACACAACAGCAGAGTGGTATTAATAGTAGTAAATTGTTAAGATACTTGGAAATTGTTAATGATGCCCGCGAGTTAATAATGTTAACAAGTTTGTTGTTAAATGGGTGTTTACAGCAGGTTCTTTCTCTGTATGGCTGGTAGAGCATATTGTCGTCTCTTTATAGTTCAATACGTAGTTTATGACGATAAATGGTAGAAAATACCTACATGATGGGGGAAAAAACACAAATGAAGTATAAAGCCCACTGTATGGGCGAAACGTAGTCAATAAAGGATGGCATTATGCTGCATTTGTGTTCTATTTTTCCATGCCGTTTAAGGCATTTATTAAAACCCGTTCCTACCAGGACCTTCCGTTTATATCAGTGTATTGTATAAGAGCTACTGGCTGGCGAAACGACTTCAGAATAAAGCTACCCAGGTATCGCACATGTGTCTGATTCATCACCTTGTTGGTACTCTTGATATTTGGCTTTATTACGTTTTAAAATAAAGTCCCTGGTGGAGGAAACACCTCAGTAAACCACTGTACAGGTGGGGGTTAGATCCCATGGCAAGCGAGTCGTTAAATTCGTAAGCCACTGGGCCAGGTGGCAGCAAGAACGTGGTCGCCACTGTGGGGCCTATGTTAACCTCCGTATGATGTATATATATACCTAGTTGGATGAATCTTATTGTAGCCAGCTGGCCCAGTGGCTTAACTGGCCTGGAGTTTTACGACTCACTCGCCACGAGTTCGAACCCCACCCATACCGTGGTTGTTTGCAGTCGTGTCATTACGATTTCGCAAGTCATGATGACCTCAATAGAGTGACATAAACTGTTTGATGTGTCTTATTAACATTTTCTTGTCCCGTAGCTCGATCGCTAGCGCACTCAGCTCACACTGAGGTCCGGGGATCGATCCCCCGGTACGGCTGGAAAACATTAGGACGTATTTCCATAAGACACCTGCTGTCAATGTTCACCCATCAGTAAAATGAGTACCTGGGTGTTAGTCGACTGGTGTGGGTCGCATCCTGGGACAAAACTGACCTAATTTGCATCAGTATGTCACTGATGTCAGCTATGCTTGTATACTTTGAACATGTACCTGTAGAAATAAAGATATTTTTATTTTTATTATTATTATTATTATTATTATTATTATTATTATTATTATAGTTCTCAGTCACTCCTACAACTCAAGTCTGCCCACCACTGTTATTGTTTACATATATTGTTAATAATGATGATCAAACAATCTCCTGAAACGCGTCTCTGACGTGGTGATTCTGAGTTATATTGTACTGAACACTGTTTCTCTTTCACAGGTAAGTGAGCACTTGGCTACCAGACAAGCCAGCACCACCAGTGGCTTTCACAGGTAAGTGAGCACTTGGCTACCAGACAAGCCAGCACCACCAGTGGCTTTCACAGGTAAATGAGCACTTGGCTACCAGACAAGCCAGCACCACCAGTGGCTTTCACAGGTAAGTGAGCACTTGGCTACCAGACAAGCCAGCACCACCAGTGGCTTTCACAGGTAAGTGAGCACTTGGCTACCAGACAAGCCAGCACCACCAGTGGCTTTCACAGGTAAGTATGAGGGCTTGCTGGCGGCAGCAGCAGTCTGCTTGATCAGACAGTCACCAAAGATCTCTGGCATCAAGCCGGACTGCCAGGGGTGAAGAACTCTGGAAACAGTAGCAGCCATGTCACAGGATGAGTTGGTAATGTGAGGTATATGGCTGCGTGAGGAGTGAGGTGGGGTGTGAGGGTGAGGTATATGGCTGCGTGAGGGTTGAGTGAGGTGGGGTGTGAGGGTGAGGTATATGGCTGCGTGAGGGTTGAGTGAGGTGGGGTGTGAGGTTGGTGACTTTCACCACCAGACTTAAGACTTCCTTATTAGTTCAAGAAACCAATGTTGTTTCTCTCAGATTCTCTTCTCTCCTCCTCCTCTCCCTTCTCCTCTCCTCTCCCTCCCCCTCCCCCTCTCCTCTCCCTCCCCTCTTCTCTCTCTCCCTCTCCTCTCTCTCCCCCTCTCTCTCCCCCTCTTCTCTCTCTCCCCCTCTTCTCTCTCTCCCCCTCTTCTCTTCCTCCCTACCTTCATCTCTTTTTTCTCTCTCTTCTCCCCTTCCTTTCTCTCCCTCTCTTCTCTCCTCCCTTCTCTCCTTTCCTCTCTTCTCCCTTCCTCTCTTTTCTCCACCCTTCTCTTTTCCTCTTCCCGCTCTTCTCCCTTTTTTCCACCTTTCTTTCCCTCTCTTTTTTCTCTTTCCCCTTCCTCTATCGCCCTTCATCACATCCGTGTCTCTTCTTTATCTCACTCTTGCCTCTGTTCCTTCCCCTCTACCCTGTCCTCCTTTCCTACCCTGTCCTCCCATTCCTACTCTGTCCTCACTTTCCTACCTTGTCCTCACTTTCCTCCCTTTCCTACTCTGTTTTCCCTTTCCTAACCTATCCTCCCCTTCTCTCTCTCTCTCTCTCTCTCTCTCTCTCTCTCTCTCTCTCTCCTCTCTCTCCTCTCTCTCCTCTCTCCTCTCTCTCTCCTCTCTCTCCTCTCTCTCCTCTCTCTCTCCTCCTCTCCCTCTCTCCTCTCTCTCCTCTCTCTCTCTCTCTCTCTCTCTCTCTCTCTCTCTCTCTCTCTCCTCTCTCTTCCTCTCTCTCTCTCCTCTCTCCTCCTACTCTCTCTCCTTTTCCTCTCTTCCTCTCTTCCACTTTCTCCTTCACTCTTCTCTCTCTCTCTCCTCTCTCTCTCTCTCCTTCTCTTACTACTCTGACTCTCGTCTACTGTTATAACACTGTGAACTCTCTCTACTGTGTTTAACTTTACTCTTTGTTAACCTTTACTGTGTTATAACACTGTGACTGTTTTTACTGTGTTATAACACTGTGAACGTTGTTACTGTGTTATAACACTGTGAACGTTGTTACTGTGTTATAACACTGTGAACGTTGTTACTGTGTTATAACACTGTGTGAACGTTGTTACTGTGTTATAACATTGTGAACGTTGTTACTGTGTTATAACACTGTGAACGTTGTTACTGTGTTATAACACTGTGAACGTTGTTACTGTGTTATAACACTGTGAACGTTGTTACTGTGTTATAACACTGTGAACGTTGTTACTGTGTTATAACACTGTGAACGTTGTTACTGTGTTATAACACTGTGTGAACGTTGTTACTGTGTTATAACACTGTGTGAACGTTGTTACTGTGTTATAACACTGTGTGAACGTTGTTACTGTGTTATAACACTGTGAACGTTGTTACTGTGTTATAACACTGTGTGAACGTTGTTACTGTGTTATAACACTGTGTGAACGTTGTTACTGTGTTATAACACTGTGAACGTTGTTACTGTGTTATAACACTGTGACGTTGTTACTGTGTTATAACACTGTGTGGACGTTGTTACTGTGTTATAACATTGTGTGGACGTTGTTACTGTGTTATAACACTGTGTGGACGTTGTTACTGTGTTATAACACTGTGTGAACGTTGTTACTGTGTTATAACACTGTGTGGACGTTGTTTCTGTGTTATAACACTGTGTAGTGTTAACCAGTCCTCGACTTTATTCACTCTTTAAGTATATTATTAAACTCCACAATATTTGTCACAAATCTTTTCATTGCCAAGACTGTTTCTTAATGTAGTATGAACTTTCTCAGTAGTCAAGAAGATGGTCAAGGTGAAAGCATTATAGAACACTGTCAAGCATGATAGAACACTGTCGAGCATGATAGAACACTGTCAAGCATGATAGAACACTGTCGAGCATGATAGAACACTGTCAAGCATGATAGAACACTGTCAAGCATGATAGAACACTGTCAAGCATGATAGAACACTTCACATGATGACCTGTCAAGCATGATAGAACACTGTCAAGCATGATAGAACACTGTCAAGCATGATAGAACACTGTCAAGCATGATAGAACACTGTCAAGCATGATAGAACACTGTCAAGCATGATAGATTTAGATTTTGCCACCGAAGTGGCTAGTTTATTGTGCACCCCATATCCATCCTGTGGACGGTAGCGCAAGAGCATATGGATACACAAAAGGCCTAGGCACTAGGCCCCAAAGGGGTTAACAATTGTACATTTGGGTTTATATCTACATTTCAATTATCTGTTACAAGAAAATTTAGGAAATTTGCTTAGTACAATTGGTATCTTACTTCATGAATAAGATATCTAGCATGATAGAACACTGTCAAGCATGATAGAACACTGTCAAGCATGCTAGAACACTGTCAAGCATGCTAGAACACTGTCAAGCATGCTAGAACACTGTCAAGCATGCTAGAACACTGTCAAGCATGCTAGAACACTGTCAAGCATGCTAGAACACTGTCAAGCATGCTAGAACACTGTCAAGCATGATAGAACACTGTCGAGCATGATAGAACACTGTCGAGCATGATAGAACACTGTCGAGCATGCTAGAACACTGTCGAGCATGATAGAACACTGTCAAGCATGCTAGAACACTGTCAAGCCTGATAGAACACTGTCAAGCCTGATAGAACACTGTCAAGCCTGATAGAACACTGTCAAGCCTGATAGAACACTGTCAAGCCTGATAGAACACTGTCAAGCCTGATAGAACACTGTCAAGCCTGATAGAACACTGTCAAGCATGAGAGAACTCTGTCAAGCATGATAGAACACTGTCAAGCATGAGAGAACACTGTCAAGCATGAGAGAACACTGTCAAGCATGAGAGAACACTGTCAAGCATGATAGAACACTGTCAAGCATGAGAGAACACTGTCAAGCATGAGAGAACACTGTCAAGCATGAGAGAACACTGTCAAGCATGAGAGAACACTGTCAAGCATGAGAGAACACTGTCAAGCATGAGAGAACACTGTCAAGCGTGATAGAACACTGTCAAGCGTGATAGAACACTGTCAAGCGTGATAGAACACTGTCAAGCATGAGAGAACACTGTCAAGCATGAGAGAACACTGTCAAGCATGAGAGAACACTGACAAGCATGATAGAACACTGTCACGAATGACACACTGTCAAGCATGTTAGAACACTGTCAAGCATTATAGAACAGTCAAGCATGATAGAACACTGTCAAGCATGATAGAACACTGTCAAGCGTGATAGAACACTGTCAAGCGTGATAGAACACTGTCAAGCGTGATAGAACACTGTCAAGCATGAGAGAACACTATCAACCATGACAGAACACTGTCAAGCATGATAGAACACTCAAGCATGAGAGAACACTGTCAAACATAAGAGAACACTGTCAAGCATGAGAGAACACTGTCAAGCATGAGAGAACACTGTCAAGCATGAGAGAACACTGTCAAGCATGAGAGAACACTGTCAAGCATGAGAGAACACTGTCAAGCATGAGAGAACACTGTCAAGCATGAGAGAACACTGTCAAACATGAGAGAACACTGTCAAGCATGAGAGAACACTGTCAAGCATGAGAGAACACTGTCAAGCATGAGAGAACACTGTCAAGCATGAGAGAACACTGTCAAGCATGAGAGAACACTGTCAAGCATGAGAGAACACTGTCAAGCATGAGAGAACACTGTCAAGCATGAGAGAACACTGTCAAGCATGAGAGAACACTGTCAAGCATGAGAGAACACTGTCAAGCATGAGAGAACACTGTCAAGCATGAGAGAACACTGTCAAGCATGAGAGAACACTGTCAAGCATGAGAGAACACTGTCAAGCATGAGAGAACACTGTCAAGCATGATGGAGAACACTGTCAAGCATGAGAGAACACTGTCAAGCATGAGAGAACACTGTCAAGCATGAGAGAACACTGTCAAGCATGAGAGAACACTGTCAAGCATGAGAGAACACTGTCAAGCATGAGAGAACACTGTCAAGCATGAGAGAACACTGTCAAGCATGAGAGAACACTGTCAAGCATGAGAGAACACTGTCAAGCATGAGAGAACACTGTCAAGCATGAGAGAACACTGTCAAGCATGAGAGAACACTGTCAAGCATGAGAGAACACTGTCAAGCATGAGAGAACACTGTCAAGCATGAGAGAACACTGTCAAGCATGAGAGAACACTGTCAAGCATGAGAGAACACTCGTCAAGCATGAGAGAACACTGTCAACATGAGAGAACACTCAAGCATGAGAGAACACTTCAAGACATGAGAGAACACTTCAAGCATGAGAGAACACTGTCAAGCATGAGAGAACACTGTCAAGCATGAGAGAACACTTCAAGCATGAGAGAACACTTCAAGCATGAGAGAACACTTCAAGCATGAGAGAACACTGTCAACATGAGAGAACACTCAAGCATGAGAGAACACTCTCAAGCATGAGAGAACACTTCAAGCATGAGAGAACACTCAAGCATGAGAGAACACTCAAGCATGAGAGAACACTTCAAGCATGAGAGAACACTCTCAAGCATGAGAGAACACTCTCAAGCATGAGAGAACACTCTCAAGCATGAGAGAACACTCTCAAGCATGAGAGAACACTCTCAAGCATGAGAGAACACTCTCAAGCATGAGAGAACACTCTCAAGCATGAGAGAACACTCTCAAGCATGAGAGAACACTCTGAAGCATGATGAGAACACTCTCAAGCATGAGAGAACACTCTCAAGCATGAGAGAACACTACTGAGAGCATGAGAGAGACACTCTCAAGCATGAGAGAACACTCTCAAGCATGAGAGAACACTCTCAAGCATGAGAGAACACCTCAAGCATGAGAGAACACTCTCGCATGAGAGAACACTTCAAGCATGAGAGAACACTGTCAAGCATGAGAGAACACTGTCAAGCATGAGAGAACACTGTCAAGCATGAGAGAACACTCTCAAGCATGAGAGAACACTCTCAAGCATGAGAGAACACTCTCAAGCATGAGAGAACACTCTCAAGCATGAGAGAACACTCTCAAGCATGAGAGAACACTCTCAAGCATGAGAGAACACTCTCAAGCATGAGAGAACACTCTCAAGCATGAGAGAACACCTCAAGCATGAGAGAACACTCTCAAGCATGAGAGAACACTCTCAAGCATGAGAGAACACTCTCAAGCATGAGAGAACACTCTAAGCATGAGAGAACACTCTCAAGCATGAGAGAACACTTCAAGCATGAGAGAACACTCTCAAGCATGAGAGAACACTTCAAGCATGAGAGAACACTTCAAGCATGAGAGAACACTTCAAGCATGAGAGAACACTTCAAGCATGAGAGAACACTGTCAAGCATGAGAGAACACTTCAAGCATGAGAGAACACTTCAAGCATGAGAGAACACTTCAAGCATGAGAGAACACTTCAAGCATGAGAGAACACTGTCAAGCATGAGAGAACACTTCAAGCATGAGAGAGAACACTGTCACATGAGAACACTCAAGCATGAGAGAACACTCTCAAGCATGAGAGAACACTTCAAGCATGAGAGAACACTTCAAGCATGAGAGAACACTTCAAGCATGAGAGAACACTTCAAGCATGAGAGAACACTTCAAGCATGAGAGAACACTTCAAGCATGAGAGAACACTTCAAGCATGAGAGAACACTTCAAGCATGAGAGAACACTTCAAGCATGAGAGAACACTCTCAAGCATGAGAGAACACTTCAAGCATGAGAGAACACTTCAAGCATGAGAGAACACTTCAAGCATGAGAGAACACTTCAAGCATGAGAGAACACTGTCAAGCATGAGAGAACACTTCAAGCATGAGAGAACACTCTCAAGCATGAGAGAACACTGTCAAGCATGAGAGAACACTCAAGCATGAGAGAACACTTCAAGCATGAGAGAACACTTCAAGCATGAGAGAACACTTCAAGCATGAGAGAACACTTCAAGCATGAGAGAACACTTCAAGCATGAGAGAACACTTCAAGCATGAGAGAACACTTCAAGCATGAGAGAACACTCTCAAGCATGAGAGAACACTTCAAGCATGAGAGAACACTGTCAAGCATGAGAGAACACTGTCAAGCATGAGAGAACACTCGTCAAGCATGAGAGAACACTGTCAAGCATGAGAGAACACTGTCAAGCATGAGAGAACACTGTCAAGCATGAGAGAACACTTCAAGCATGAGAGAACACTTCAAGCATGAGAGAACACTTCAAGCATGAGAGAACACTGTCAAGCATGAGAGAACACTGTCAAGCATGAGAGAACACTTCAAGCATGAGAGAACACTGTCAAGCATGAGAGAACACTTCAAGCATGAGAGAACACTCTCGAGAGAACACTCAGATGAGAGAACACCTCAAGCATGAGAGAACACTTCAAGCGCATGAGAGAACACTGTCAAGCATGAGAGAACACTGTCAAGCATGAGAGAACACTGTCAAGCATGAGAGAACACTGTCAAGCATGAGAGAACACTCTCAAGCATGAGAGAACACTCTCAAGCATGAGAGAACACTGTCAAGCATGAGAGAACACTCTCAAGCATGAGAGAACACTGTCAAGCATGAGAGAACACTGTCAAGCATGAGAGAACACTGTCAAGCATGAGAGAACACTGTCAAGCATGAGAGAACACTGTCAAGCATGAGAGAACACTGTCAAGCATGAGAGAACACTCTCAAGCATGAGAGAACACTCTCAAGCATGAGAGAACACTTCAAGCATGAGAGAACACTTCAAGCATGAGAGAACACTCTCAAGCATGAGAGAACACTCTCAAGCATGAGAGAACACTCTCAAGCATGAGAGAACACTCTGCAGAGCATGAGAGAGACACTCTCAAGCATGAGAGAACACTCTCAAGCATGAGAGAACACTCTCAAGCATGAGAGAACACTCTCAAGCATGAGAGAACACTGTCAAGCATGAGAGAACACTCTCAAGCATGAGAGAACACTCTCAAGCATGAGAGAACACTCTCAAGCATGAGAGAACACTCTCAAGCATGAGAGAACACTCAAGCATGAGAGACACTCAAGCATGAGAGAACACTCTCAAGCATGAGAGAACACTCTCAAGCATGAGAGAACACTCTCAAGCATGAGAGAACACTCTCAAGCATGAGAGAACACTCTCAAGCATGAGAGAACACTCTCAAGCATGAGAGAACACTCTCAAGCATGAGAGAACACTCTCAAGCATGAGAGAACACTCTCAAGCATGAGAGAACTCTCAAGCATGAGAGAACACTCTCAAGCATGAGAGAACACTCTCAAGCATGAGAGAACACTCTCAAGCATGAGAGAACACTCAAGCATGAGAGAACACTCTCAACATGAGAGAACACTTCAAGCATGAGAGAACACTTTCAAGCATGAAGAACACTTCAAGCATGAGAGAACACTCTCACATGAGAGAACATTCAAGATGAAACACTCTCAAGCATGAGAGAACACTCTCAAGCATGAGAGAACACTGTCAAGCATGAGAGAACACTGTCAAGCATGAGCGAACACTTGTCAAGCATGATAGAACACTCTCAAGCATGAGAGAACACTGTCAAGCATGAGAGAACACTGTCAATCATGAGAGAACACTGTCAAGCATGAGAGAACACTGTCAAGCATAACAGAACACTGTCAACCATGACAGAACACAGGTCAGTTGCAACCAAGTGGTAGATTTTTCTGCCTTTGTTGTCATGATTTTCCAGCACGTGACCGGGGAGAAAGTTTGTTGCTTTTGGCGCCACATTGATGTGTGGTACACATCGTCGTCACCAGTGGAGAAAACAGCAGCGGTTGTGGTAAAACATCTTGAGTGACCTGTGTCAGTAGTTCAGCAGCTTCTGCCTCTTGTTTCTTGGTCAGTTTACTGCTTTTGTACTTGTGATGTGCTTGACGTGCTACTAGGTGAGCAGGTGTTACACTGGTTATATCTCTTTTTTTTCAATAATTTCCTTGTAGTTTTGTAGCACAGGTGCATCTTGTAGGTCAAGCCACACACTTGGCAGTCATCTCTCTGTAGCTTATCCCACCTCACCTTCTGCAGCTTCTTCACCTCACCTTCTGTAGCTTATCCCACCTCACCTTCTGTAGCTTCTTCACCTCACCTTCTGCAGCTTCTTCACCTCACCTTCTGCAGCTTCTTCACCTCACCTTCTGCAGCTTCTTCACCTCACCTTCTGCAGCTTCTTCACCTCACCTTCTGCAGCTTCTTCACCTCACCTTCTGCAGCTTCTTCACCTACCTTCTCAGCTACTCACCTCACTTCTGCAGCTCTCTTCACCCTCACCTTCTGCAGCTCTCTTCTCCTCACCTCTTCTCAGCTTCTTCTTCACCCTCACCTTCTGCTACGTTCTTCTCCTCACCTTCTGCGCTTCTTCCTACCCCCTTCTGCAGCTTCTTCACTCACCCTGCGCTTCTTCCCTCCACCCTCTGCACTTTCTCCTACCACGCCTCTGCTACTCTTCCTCCAGGCCTGCTGCCCTGTTCTTCGACCACCCTGCAACTTTCTTCCTACCAGCTGCTGCCTTCTTATCTTCGCTACCACGCCTGCTGCCTCTGTTCTTCGCTACCACGCCTGCTGCCTCTGTTCTTCGCTACCACGCCTGCTGCCTCTGTTCTTCCCTGCTGCCTGCCTACACGCCTGCTGCCTCTGTTCTTCGCTACCACGCCTGCTGCCTCTGTTCTTCGCTACCACGCCTGGCCTGTCTCGCTACCAGCCTTGCTTGTTCTGCTACCGCCTGCTGCCTCTGTTCTTCGCTACCACGCCCCCCTGTTCTTCGCCCCACCTGCTGTTCTTCGCTACCACGCCTGCTGCGTCTGTTCTTCGCTACCACGCCTGCTGCCTCTGTTCTTCGCTACCACGCCTGCTGCCTCTGTTCTTCGCTACCACGCCTGCTGCCTCTGTTCTTCGCTACCACGCCTGCTGCCTCTGTTCTTCGCTACCACGCCTGCTGCCTCTGTTTTCACCTGTTTGTAGTTGCAGGGGTCGATTCGTACCTCCTGGAGAAGCCTACTGTGTAGGCCAAACGTTTCAACGGTAAAGATACCCAACTGTTGCACATGTTCTTAATCTTCAACTTGTCGGTATTAAGTACCATTTTCAAGTTTACTGCAGCAGAGACCACTTCAGCTGCCGGCTCACATGGCATATATTAACGTTTTTGTCATGTACACTGGACATTATTTCTTACTCGATTTCATCAGGGTGTAGGCAGGGAAGGTAGGCAGATGGATTTTCGGGTTCCTAACACACAATACAAAAAGTAGTAGTGAACAGGGCAAGATCCAGCATCATCGAGGTCAAAAGCTCTGTACCCCAAGGCACTGTCCTGGTACCTCTGCTATTGCTCATCCTCATAGCAGACATAGATAAAAAAATTACTGGGAACGCCTTCAAGTCTTGAACATGTACTTATTGGAGCGGAGGAGAGAGATGCATGATAATATATATACCTGGAAAGTACTCGAGGGCCTGGTCCCGAATTTGCACACTGCCATAACCTACTGGAGTGAGAGATATGAGAAGAAGTGCAAAATAAACCCAGTGAAAAGCCGGGGTTCGATGGGCACAATAAGGGAATACTGTATCAACATTCGTGGCTCCAGAAGATATCAGAAACACTGCTGGAACAAGTGTAGAAGTCTTCAAGAGGAAACTGGACATGTTCACCAGGTGCCAAATCAGCCAGGGTGTGATGGATATGTGAGCCAGAGGGCCACCAGCAGCAACAGCCTGGTCGACCAGGCTAGCACCAGATGAGCCTGACCCATGGCCGGACTCCGGGAGTAGTAAAACTCGAAATTCATCAAAGACAAGGTAAGAGTCGTGGTCTGAGACCGAGCCACAGGATGGGGGAAGAAGATAATCCCCAGGACCAGCACAGGTGCACCATACACCAGGATAGTGGAGCCATTAACACAAGTAGGGAGGCCTGTAATAATTAGTAAAATATGGAAATGATCTTGAGAGACGTAATAAACGTTAAGCTCTCCAGAGATGATGATGGGGGCCCAGGAACTTGTGCTCAGCACCCGCAGATTCACGTAATCTCCCATTTTTCTTTTCCTGCCATTAATTAAGGGGTCACTTACCCACCAATGGGAAAGTCTGTAGCCCAGACTGTTGTAACCACACTTGACTGATTTTGTGGATGTTACTTGTTCCTGCTGCTTCATATTCTAATGATTCTGTTGTTGCTGCTGCTGCTTCTGTTAGAAGAGAGAAAGCAGCGCAGGCCAGCAGCAGCAGCAGCAGACGACGAGGCAGGCAGCCAGAGCGTGGCGGCGCCCACCACCTAACATGGACATACACACGCCAATCCTCATTTTTTTCTTCTGTGAAAGTCAAACTGGAGATGCAATGTTTATATCTATAAATTGGAAATGAAATAGTAAAGGAATGAATAAATAAATACTTTTTAAAGATCAAGAAGAGCATTTAGTTTTTTTAGTAATTAAATTTTTAGTATTTACTAATTACTTTTACCTTTGATGAGTTCTAGGAGTTTTTCTACTGGAGCCCGGTCATGGGTCAGGCTCGTCTGGTGCTTGCCTGGTCAACCAGGTTGTTGCTGCTGGTGGCCCGGTGACCCACATATCCGTCACAACCTGGTTGATCTGGCAAATTTTGGAACTTTCTGTATTATATACGTTGCTGCTATAACTTCAGAACTCTATGTAACTACAAGTTATTGCAGGTTACTACAAGTTGCCAAGCTACAGTGAGTCACTGCAAGTTGTCAAGCTACAGTGAGTCACTGCAAGTTGTCAAGCTACAGTGAGTCACTGCAAGTTGCCAAGCTACTGTGAGTCACTGCAAGTTGTCAAGCTACTGTGAGTCACTACAAGTTGCCAAGCTACAGTGAGTCACTGCAAGTTGCCAAGCTACTGTGAGTCACTACAAGTTGTCAAGCTACAGTGAGTCACTGCAAGTTGCCAAGCTACAGTGAGTCACTGCAAGTTGTCAAGCTACAGTGAGTCACTGCAAGTTGTCAAGCTACTGTGAGTCACTCAAGTTGCAAGCTACAGTGAGTCACTGCAAGTTGTCAAGCTACTGTGAGTCACTACAAGTTGTCAAGCTACAGTGAGTCACTGCAAGTTGCCAAGCTACTGTGAGTCACTGCAAGTTGCCAAGCTACTGTGAGTCACTGCAAGTTGCCAAGCTACTGTGAGTCACTGCAAGTTGCAAGCTACTGTGAGTCACTGCAAGTTGCCAAGCTACTGTGAGTCACTGCAAGTTGTCCAAGCTACTGTGAGTCACTGCAAGTTGCCAAGCTACTGTGAGTCACTGCAAGTTGCCAAGCTACTGTGAGTCACTGCAAGTTGCCAAGCTACTGTGAGTCACTGCAAGTTGCCAAGCTACTGTGAGTCACTGCAAGTTGCCAAGCTACTGTGAGTCACTGCAAGTTGCCAAGCTACTGTGAGTCACTGCAAGTTGCCAAGCTACTGTGAGTCACTGCAAGTTGCCAAGCTACTGTGAGTCACTGCAAGTTGCCAAGCTACTGTGAGTCACTGCAAGTTGCCAAGCTACTGTGAGTCACTGCAAGTTGCCAAGCTACTGTGAGTCACTGCAAGTTGCCAAGCTACTGTGAGTCACTGCAAGTTGCCCAGCTACTGTGAGTCACTGCAAGTTGCCAGCTACTGTGAGTCACTGCAAGTTGCCAGCTACTGTGAGTCACTGCAAGTTGCCAAGCTACTGTGAGTCACTGCAAGTTGCCAAGCTACTGTGAGTCACTGCAAGTTGCCAGCTACTGTGAGTCACTGCAAGTTGCCCAGCTACTGTGAGTCACTGCAAGTTGCCAGCTACTGTGAGTCACTGCAAGTTGCCAAGCTACTGTGAGTCACTGCAAGTTGCCAGCTACTGTGAGTCACTGCAAGTTGCCCAGCTACTGTGAGTCACTGCAAGCTTGCCTCAAGCTACTGTGAGTCACTGCAAGTTGCCCAGCTACTGTGAGTCACTGCAAGTTGCCAGCTACTGTGAGTCACTGCAAGTTGCCAGCTACTGTGAGTCACTGCAAGTTGCCCAGCTACTGTGAGTCACTGCAAGTGCCCAGCTACTGTGAGTCACTGCAAGTTGCCCAGCTACTGTGAGTCACTGCAAGTTGCCCAGCTACTGTGAGTCACTGCAAGTTGCCCAGCTACTGTGAGTCACTGCAAGTTGCCCAGCTACTGTGAGTCACTGCAAGTTGCCCAGCTACTGTGAGTCACTGCAAGTTGCCCAGCTACTGTGAGTCACTGCAAGTTGCCCAGCTACTGTGAGTCACTGCAAGTTGCCCAGCTACTGTGAGTCACTGCAAGTTGCCCAGCTACTGTGAGTCACTGCAAGTTGCCCAGCTACTGTGAGTCACTGCAAGTTGCCCAGCTACTGTGAGTCACTGCAAGTTGCCCAGCTACTGTGAGTCACTGCAAGTTGCCCAGCTACTGTGAGTCACTGCAAGTTGCCCAGCTACTGTGAGTCACTGCAAGTTGCCCAGCTACTGTGAGTCACTGCAAGTTGCCCAGCTACTGTGAGTCACTGCAAGTTGCCCAGCTACTGTGAGTCACTGCAAGTTGCCCAGCTACTGTGAGTCACTGCAAGTTGCCCAGCTACTGCGAGTCACTGCAAGTTGCCCAGCTACTGCGAGTCACTGCAAGTTGCCCAGCTACTGCGAGTCACTGCAAGTTGCCCAGCTACTGCGAGTCACTGCAAGTTGCCCAGCTACTGCGAGTCACTGCAAGTTGCCCAGCTACTGTGAGTCACTGCAAGTTGCCCAGCTACTGTGAGTCACTGCAAGTTGCCCAGCTACTGTGAGTCACTGCACGTTGCCCAGCTACTGGAGTCACTGCAGTTGCCCAGCTACTGGAGTCACTGCAGTTGCCCAGCTACTGTGAGTCACTGCACGTTGCCCAGCTACTGTGAGTCACTGCAAGTTGCCCAGCTACTGTGAGTCACTGCAAGTTGCCCAGCTACTGTGAGTCACTGCAGTTGCCCAGCTACTGTGAGTCACTGCACGTTGCCCAGCTACTGTGAGTCACTGCAAGTTGCCCAGCTACTGTGAGTCACTGCAAGTTGCCCAGCTACTGTGAGTCACTGCAAGTTGCCCAGCTACTGTGAGTCACTGCAAGTTGCCCAGCTACTGTGAGTCACTGCAAGTTGCCAGCTACTGCCAGTTACTTTAAGTTACGAGACATAATTAGTTACGTGAGAGGAGTAACACTTTTTGAAGAAGTTATCAGTTATCTTAAGCAAGAAGATGATCATTCTTAACTAACCTCTCCATCAAATAGGTCGTGCGTTTTTGTGCGTATTTCTGTTCGTGAATTTCTTCCCTGCATTTAAAAAAATAGGTTTGGTTAAAGTAAATAAGTTTATAATTACGTATATTTAATTGATGATTAGAAAATGAACTAGGAGCATGTGTCTGGCAGTGTGTGGGAGGGTAGGTGGGGAGAGGTTCTCGTACCGGACCCCTGGACAGGTCATCTTAGGACGAAGACCCGTGTTGTACCAGACACCCTCAACAATAGGTGTCTGCACGGGGGCCCCCGGGGGGCTTTAACCCCCAGAAAATAGTTCGATTGGTAGCGCACTCCGCTCACACATTGTGTCCGTGGTTCGATCCCCGGTACGGGAGGAAACATTGGATGTGTTTCCTCAAGACACCTGCTGTCCCTGTTCACCTAGCAACAAGTAGATACTTAGATGTTAGCCGACTGGTGTGGGTGGCATCCTGGGGGTGGTTGTAGGGCTGGGCTTTGAAATGAGGTGAGGTAGGATAACTACTCTTAAATGTAAAATTTATTTGTGTAAAAAAAAGGTATAGAAATTTTGAGGAAATTAAAACTGAAATTGAGGTTAGAACACAGTAGAACTACTCTACTGAGCGACGGACTGAAGGACTTTGTAGTGGTATTGTCTCAAGATCACAATGTAATTATCACGACCACAACGAAAAGAATAGTTTGAATAACAAGAAGCTTCAGAGATGATAAGGAAGACACATGTGCAACAGTTAGGTACCTTTATTCCGTAACGTTTCGACTACACATTAGGCTTCTTCAGTCGAGTACAGAAGAGGTAGCAGAAGCAGTGGAGATGCAAAGACGATGTAATCAGTCCATCACTCTCGAAGGCGTAGTTTTGAGGTGGTCAGTCCCTCAGCCTGAGGGACTGACCAAGGGTGATGGACTGATTACAGCTCCTGCTGCCTCTGTACTCGACTGAGGAAGCCTACTGTGTAGGCGAAACGTTTCTGAATAAAGATACCTAACTGTTGCACCTGTGTGTATACCATTATCATATCCACTCAGACTTCAGAGATGCCAAGCCAGTGATGATTGTGTTGCCAAGCCAGTGATGATTGTGTTGCCAAGCCAGTGATGATTGTGTTGCCAAGCCAGTGATGATTGTGTTGCCAAGTCAGTGATGATTGTGTTGCCAAGCCAGTGATGATTGTGTTGCCAAGCCAGTGATGATTGTGTTGCCAAGCCAGTGATGATTGTGTTGCCAAGCCAGTGATGATTGTGTTGCCAAGCCAGTGATGATTGTGTTGCCAAGCCAGTGATGATTGTGTTGCCAAGCCAGTGATGATTGTTGCAAAGCCAGTGATGATTGTGTTGCCAAGCCAGTGATGATTGTGTTGCCAAGTCAGTGATGATTGTGTTGCCAAGTCAGTGATGATTGTGTTGCCAAGTCAGTGATGATTGTGTTGCCAAGCCAGTGATGATTGTGTTGCCAAGCCAGTGATGATTGTGTTGCCAGTGATGATTGTGTTGCCAAGTGATGATTGTGTTGCCAAGCCAGTGATGATTGTGTTGCCAAGCCAGTGATGATTGTGTTGCCAAGCCAGTGATGATTGTGTTGCCAAGCCAGTGATGATTGTGTTGCCAAGCCAGTGATGATTGTGTTGCCAAGCCAGTGATGATTGTGTTGCCAGTGATTGTGTGCCAAGCAGTGATGATTGTGTTGCCAAGCCAGTGATGATTGTGTTGCCAAGCCAGTGATGATTGTGTTGCCAAGCCAGTGATGATTGTGTTGCCAAGTCAGTGATGATTGTGTTGCCAAGTCAGTGATGATTGTGTTGCCAAGTCAGTGATGATTGTGTTGCCATAGTCCAGTGATGATTGTGTTGCCAAGCCAGTGATGATTGTGTGCCAAGCCAGTGATGATTGTGCTGCCAAGCCAGTGATGATTGTGTTGCCAAGCAGTGATTGTGTTCCAAGTCAGTGATGATTGTGTTGCCAAGTCAGTGATGATTGTGTTGCCAAGCCAGTGATGATTGTGTTGCCAAGCCAGTGATGATTGTGTTTAACTCGCTTGTTCTCTAGACTAAAATATGGTCGTATTCCAACAGTCCATTTTAAAGCAGGCGAAATTGAAGATCTGGAAAATGTGCAGAGAACCCTCACTGAGCCTGGCCTAAGGACGGGTTCTGGGAGTAGGAAAATCTCGGAACTGATCAGAGGTATATCAGATGTATACTTGCACCTGTATTGTTGGGAAAGCTTTAGGTCCCTCGATCTGTGCTCTCCGGAGCGTAAAGAAAGACTAATAATCTATACCTGGAAAATTGTAGAGGGACTGATCCCACATTTGCAGACGGGAAACACTCCCTACGGAAGGTTGCAGGTGGTGCAAAATAACCCCCTCCCCTCCCCATGAAAAGTAGGGATGCTATATATACATGTTAAGGGGCCAAGGCTTTTCAACAGCCTCCTTTCATACATAAGAGGAATTGCCAACAGGCCCCTGGCTATCTTCAAGTGGGACCTGGGTAAGTTCAGGTCAGTTTCTGATCAGCCCAACTACGATGCATACGTTGAACTGCAGATCTAGCTGGAGGTTCCGGGGGTCAACGCCGCCGCGGCGCAGTCCTTGACCAGGCCTCCCGGTGCATCAGTGCCTGATCAACCAGGCTGTTATGCCAGCCGCACTTGGTCCAACGTACGAACCACAGCCTGGCTGATCGGGTACTGACTTTAAGTATCTGTCCAGCTCCCTCTTGAAGGCAGCCAGGGGTATATTGGTAATTCCCCTTATGCCTGGTGGGAGGCTGTTGAACAGTCTTGGGCCCCGAACATCAGAGGCCTGGTTTGGGATCGTACCGAGGGGACTTTGACCTCCGGAAGTCTCTCCAGGTAAACTCCGGGCTGGCAGAGAGCTATGCAGAAATGTAATCCAGATTCTGTGGTGGTAATCCTGTACTGACAACATGTTGTGATTGCTGGGGTCGATTCACGGCTCCTGTATCCAAAACTCAGTGTTGGTAATGCTAATGTGCTGGTAATATCCTGTGTCCAGGAGATAGTCTGAACAAGCTTAAAATCTCTGCATCCAGGATTCCCTGAAGTGTATCGCTCCACCAAGGCAAAGGCCTAGCTAAAATTATGCCATTTTTTTCAAATCTGCACCAAAAGTAACCTAGCAAGGCTGGTGCAGTGTTTCAAAGTTTCAGTTTCTCTTCGTTGTGGCCAGCATCACTGGCATTCTTCATTGTCCCGGAGATGAAGCTTCTTCCAAGAAGCTGCATCCTATTTCCAGCTGTCTGAAGCTCTGCCTTCACCAGGAGGTACAGCTGTTCACCAGGGGATACAGCAGTTCACCAGGAGGTACAGCTGTTCACCAGGAGGTACAGCTGTTCACCAGGAGATACAGCTGTTAGTTACTCAGAGAAGACATGCTAGCCACTTTATTGCACTATCAGAGAGACTACAGTGAGCCGCATCTTCACAGGTCAACTCAGCACCGTAGAGATGTACATGACTGGTATACAGTACCAACAAAATGAAGAATTACACACAAACGACATCTGGGAATCTTTATTTGTAGACGTTTCGCCCTCCAGTGAGTATCAATACAAGGATATAATGTGAAGACTGTAGAATTATATACAAAAGATTAGGTAATTAGTCCCTCAGCCCTGGAGTTGGTGAAGAGCACCGTAGAAACTCTTCAAGACTACGGTGCTCTTCAACTCCAAGACTACGTTGCTCTTCAACTCCAAGACTACGGTGCTCTTCAACTCCAAGACTACGGTGCTCTTCAACTCCAAGACTACGGTGCTCTTCAACTCCAAGACTACGGTGCTCTTCAACTTCAAGACTACGGTGCTCTTTAACTCCAAGACTGTGTCTAAATTCTTCAAAACTGTAGAGGTTTAAATCAGGCAGAAATGAACAGATTACAACAAAGCTACGGTGATAACACCACTATGTATGGTGGCACTATCATCATTGAGGTGATCACCGTAGTGATCACCGTAGTGATAACCACTACGATCATTGAACTACCAGTCAAACCACTAAACAAAATTATTACTTATTCGCCTAAGTCAGTTACCTGACATGATTTACTAAACAAAATTATTACTTATTCGCCTAAGTCAGTTACCTGACATGATTTACTTAGGTTAGCGTCAGTTAATTTATCCTGTTACAAGCAATAGAAAAGTAATAAGTCAGCACCAGTACAGGCAAGTCTAAATGAAGGTCATTGATGCTTGTTGACTGTGAAGAGTGTCAGCAGGGAGAACCTTGCTCACACCAGTGTTGACTGTGAAGCGAGTGTCAGCAGGGAGAACCTTGCTCACACCAGTGTTGACTGTGAAGCGAGTGTCAGCAGGGAGAACCTTGCTCACACCAGTGTTGACTGTGAAGCGAGTGTCAGCAGGGAGAACCTTGCTCACACCAGTGTTGACTGTGAAGCGAGTGTCAGCAGGGAGAACCTTGCTCACACCAGTGTTGACTGTGAAGCGAGTGTCAGCAGGGAGAACCTTGCTCACACCAGTGTTGACTGTGAAGCGAGTGTCAGCAGGGAGAACCTTGTTCACACCACTCACACCAGTGTTGACTGAGAGGTGAGTGTCAGCAGAGTGGACCTTGCTCACACCACTCACACCAGTGTTGACTGAGAGGTGAGTGTCAGCAGAGTGGACCTTGCTCACACCACTCACACCAGTGTTGACTGAGGTGAGTGTCAGCAGGGAGAACCTTGCTCACACCACTCACACCAGTGTTGACTGAGAGGCGAGTGTCAGCAGAGTGGACCTTGCTCGCACCACTCACACCAGTGTTGACTGAGAGGTGAGTGTCAGCAGGGAGAACTTTACTGACACCACTCACACCAGTGTTGACTGAGAGGTGAGTGTCAGCAGAGTGGACCTTTCTCGCACCACTCACACCAGTGTTGACTGAGAGGTGTGTGTCACCAGAGTGGATCTTGCTCATACCAGTGTTTTTCTTAGCATCATGTACAGTAATACGAGAGGTCACTTTTACAAACCATTTTTTTCCTTTATTTGCAGTTTATTATAGCTGACCTTAGAGCCAGGTATGATAAACTGATGTGTAAATAGACACTGTGTGTGGGACAGCGGGCCTCCAGCAGCAACAGCCTGGTCAATCAACAGCCTGACCCATGTCCGGGCTCCGGGAGTAGTAAGACTATCAAATCTCATTAAAGATGTAATAAATCAGTCCCTCAGCCAGGCTGAGGGACTGATTGCCTCAAACTCCTCCTCTCCTTACCCATTTCTTCTTTGTATTGGACTGATGAAGCCACTGTGTGGCGAATCTTTTCCTTTAAAGAGATTCCCATATGTTGCTTAAGTGTCTCAATCTTCATCAAAGATACTCCACAATCAAGCTAGCAGCCAGGAGGCTTGGTCTAGGACCCAGCCTCGGGAACTGTGACCCACAGGTGTCCACCCTTCAACACGTTGAGGGAACATTTTGCCACGAGTTCCTTCTTCAGCCATTAGGACTGAAGAAGCCAATCCTGGCGAAACGTTTCCTCTGATATATGTCCTGAACTATACCTAAGAGGCTTTATCCATGTTTTGTCAGTATCGCCATACCATTTTTCTGTTGTTACCTTGCACGTGGTTCATGACCCACACGGTGTAGTGGCATGTTTGGTGGTGCATGACAGTGTAGTAGCATGTTTGGTGGTGCATGACAGTGTAGTGGCATGTTTGGTGGCTGGTGGCCGTAAGGGGCGAGGCGGCTGCCCTGGCTCACCACTCTACCCAAACTTGGGCACGCCCACCACAAGATAACATCAGCTTATGGTATACTAACTGTCTTCACTGTGGTTGATGGGCACGTGTTGTTGTTGTTGTTGAAGCAGGTTGTGTAATGGTGAAGCCCTGCTCTATCATCACTCTGTTGTCACTGACATACGTAACACTGGCTCTGTTGTCACTGACATACGTAACACTGGCTCTGATGTCACTGACATACGTAACACTGGCTCTGTTGTCACTGACATACTTAACACTGGCTCTGTTGTCACTGACATACTTAACACTGGCTCTGTTGTCACTGACATACTTAACACTGGCTCTGTTGTCACTGACATACTTAACACTGGCTCTGTTGTCACTGACATACTTAACACTGGCTCTGTTGTCACTGACATACTTAACACTGGCTCTGTTGTCACTGACATACTTAACACTGGCTCTGTTGTCACTGACATACTTAACACTGGCTCTGTTGTCACTGACATACTTAACACTGGCTCTGTTGTCACTGACATACTTAACACTGGCTCTGTTGTCACTGACATACTTAACACTGGCTCTGTTGTCACTGACACTTAACATGTCGTTCTAACACTGGCTCTGTTGTCACTGACATACTTAACACTGGCTCTGTTGTCACTGACATACTTAACACTGGCTCTGTTGTCACTGACATACTTAACACTGGCTCTGTTGTCACTGACATACTTAACACTGGCTCTGTTGTCACTGACATACTTAACACTGGCTCTGTTGTCACTGACATACTTAACACTGGCTCTGTTGTCACTGACATACTTAACACTGGCTCTGTTGTCACTGACATACGTAACACTGGCTCTGTTGTCACTGACATACTAACACTGGCTCTGTTGTCACTGACATACTTAACACTGGCTCTGTTGTCACTGACATACGTAACACTGGCTCTGTTGTCACTGACATACGTAACACTGGCTCTGTTGTCACTGACATACGTAACACTGGCTCTGTTGTCACTGACATACGTAACACTGGCTCTGTTGTCACTGACATACGTAACACTGGCTCTGTTGTCACTGACATACGTAACACTGGCTCTGTTGTCACTGACATACGTAACACTGGCTCTGTTGTCACTGACATACGTAACACTGGCTCTGTTGTCACTGACATACGTAACACTGGCTCTGTTGTCACTGACATACGTAACACTGGCTCTGTTGTCACTGATTTACGTAACACTGGCTCTGTTGTCACTGATGTACGTAACACTGGCTCTGTTGTCACTGATTTACGTAACACTGGCTCTGTTGTCACTGATTTACGTAACTGGCTCTGTTGTCATTGATTTACGTAACACTGGCTCTGTTGTCACTGACATACGTAACACTGACTGTTGTCACTGACATACGTAACACTGACTGTTGTCACTGACATACGTAACACTGACTGTTGTCACTGACATACGTAACACTGACTGTTGTCACTGACATACGTAACACTGTTGTCACTGACATACGTAACACTGACTGTTGTCACTGACATACGTAACACTGACTGTTGTCACTGACATACGTAACACTGACTGTTGTCACTGACATACGTAACACTGACTTGTTGTCACTGACATACGTAACACTGGCTCTGTTGTCACTGACATACGTAACACTGACTGTTGTCACTGACATACGTAACACTGATTCTGTTGTCACTGACATACGTAACACTGGCTCTGTTGTCACTGACATACGTAACACTGGCTCTGTTGTCACTGACATACGTAACACTGGCTCTGTTGTCACTGACATACGTAACACTGGCTCTGTTGTCACTGACATACGTAACACTGGCTCTGTTGTCACTGACATACGTAACACTGGGTCTGTTGTCACTGACATACGTAACACTGCTCTGTTGTCACTGACATACGTAACACTGATCTGTTGTCACTGACATACGTAACACTGCTCTGTTGTCACTGACATACGTAACACTGGCTCTGTTGTCACTGATTTACGTAACACTGGCTCTGTTGTCACTGATTTACGTAACACTGGCTCTGTTGTCACTGATTTACGTAACACTGGCTCTGTTGTCACTGATTTACGTAACACTGGCTCTGTTGTCACTGATTTACGTAACACTGGCTCTGTTGTCACTGATTTACGTAACACTGGCTCTGTTGTCACCGACATACGTAACACTGACTGTTGTCACTGACATACCTAACACTGACTGTTGTCACTGACATACCTAACACTGGCTCTGTTGTCACTGACATACCTAACACTGGCTCTGTTGTCACTGACATACCTAACACTGGCTCTGTTGTCACTGACATACCTAACACTGGCTCTGTTGTCACTGACATACCTAACACTGGCTCTGTTGTCACTGACATACCTAACACTGGCTCTGTTGTCACTGACATACCTAACACTAGCTCTGTTGTCACTGACATACCTAACACTGGCTCTGTTGTCACTGACGTAACATTCTGGTAATACTTCACGTAACGCTCTTAAAGGTGTATTTTCACTTGTAATGGTACTTTCTGCAGAACACTTAGGCTCTCCAGCCCACGTGATTCATGAGGTGGTGGGGGGGAGAAAGTGAGTCATCCAAGTGG
This sequence comes from Cherax destructor, assembly GCA_009830355.1. NCBI lineage: Eukaryota > Metazoa > Arthropoda > Malacostraca > Decapoda > Parastacidae > Cherax > Cherax destructor. The sequence goes on from WNWK01003256.1 coordinate 114,802, forward strand.
GGTTCCCCACCCACCTGGGGATGCTGTCACCGCACCATCCTCCACCTCTCACTCTGTCTTCCACTAACTTCTCACATGGGTGGGTGTGACTTGAACCTGACTGGCTTGGACCAGTGGGAATTGAACTTGCCTAGCATTGGCCAGTAGACTTTCTGCAGTGCTCCTTCTTTCATTTACCGTATACTTTAGACAATAACAAAAGGTTCAAATACTGTGATCGTGGGATAATTGCGCGCAAAAACGAGGGCATTACGGGGAAGGTAGGCAGATGGATTTTCGGGTTCCTAACACACACAACACAAAAAGTAGTAGTAAACAGAGCAAAAACAGCATCAGCGAGGTAAAAAGCTCAGTGCCCCAAGGCACCGTCCTGGCACCTCTGCTGTTTCTCATCCTCATAGTCGACATAGATATAAACACCGTCACAGTTTTGTATCATTTGCAGATGACACTAAAATAAACATGAGAATCATTTCGGTAGAAGACACTGAAAAATTACAGGAAGATATAAGCAGTGTTTTCCAGTTGGCAGTGAAGAACATGACGTTCATTGGTGATAAGTTCCAGCTGCTAAGGTATGGAAAGAATGAAGAACTCAAAAGGAACACTATATACAAAACGCAAGAGGGTCATTAAATAGAACGAAAGGAACAGGTGAAAGATTTGAGAATAATTATGTCAGCTGACCTTTCTTTCAAAAAAAAAAAAAAAAAAAATAAGACAAAGTTCACGGCAGCTAGGAGGATGTCGGGGTCAGTATAAGATCGTTCTAAACAAGGGAAATAATGCCAATGATGGCATTTTTCAAATCGCTTATTTTTCATTTGGAATATTGTTCAGTGTTGACGGCCCCGTTCAGGGCAGTAGAAATATCAGAGCTGGAACAAATAGAGATGGTTTACGACCTACATATAGCCAATAAAGCATTTAAATTACTGGGAACGCCTTATTCTTAAATATGTACTCACTGGAGCGGAGGAGAGTACCTGGAAAGTACTTGAGGGCCTGGTCCCAAATCTGCACACTGCCATAACAACTTACTGGAGAGATACGGGAGGAAGTGCAAAATAAAATGCAGAAATATTTTTCACTCCAGCAGAAGGCTGCGCAGACCACCTAACCGACATTAGTACAAATCCCATAGATTTCGAAAAAGAAATGGCCAACATGCCCACTCACTCAGCACCTGGACCAGATTCATGGAATGCTTTATTTATAAAGCAGTGCAAAGTACCATTAGCAAGAGCCCTTAGTATTCTGTGGAGAAAGAGCTTAGATCTAGGTGAAATTCCAGAGGCCTTAAAGAGTGCAGACATAGCTCCTTTGCATAAGGGAGGTAGTAGAGCACTAGCTAAAAATTACAGACCAGTAGCCCTCACTTCTCACATCATAAAAATCTTTGAAAGAGTGATGAGACGGCAGATTACAAAGTTCATGGACCAGCACAACCAACATAACCCGAACCAGCATGGCTTTAGAGCGGGTCGATCATGCCTGTCACAGCTGCTGAACCATTATGACAGAATTACGGAGGCATTGGAGGACGACCAAAACGCAGATGTGATTTACACAGATTTTGCAAAGGCGTTTGACAAATGCGATCATGGAGTGATAGCGCACAAAATGAGGGCCATAGGCATTACGGGAAGGTAGGCAGATGGATTTTGAGTTCCTAACACAAAGAACACAAAAAGTAGTAGTGAACAGGGCAAGATCCAGCATCAGCGAGGTCAAAAGCTCAGTGCCCCAAGGCACTGTCCTGGCGCCTCTGCTGTTTCTCATCCTCATAGCAGACATAGATAAAAACACCCAGCACACTTTTGTATCATCATTTGCAGATGACACTAAAATAAGCATGAAAGTCACTACGGTAGAGGACACTGAAAAAATTTCAGGAGGACATAAGCAAGGTCTTCCAATGGGCAGTGGAGAACAACATGACGTTCAATGGTGATAAGTTTCAGCTGCTTAGGTATGGAAAAATGAAGAACTCAAAAGGAACACTATATACAAAACGCAAGAGGGTCACCACATAGAACGAAAGGAACACGTAAAGGACTTGGGAATAATTATGTCTGCTGATCTGTCGTTTAAAGACCATAACAAGACAAAGATCACAACAGCCAGGAAGATGACGGGGTGGGTATTGAGAACTTTCAAAACAAGGGAAATAATGCCGATGGTGACTATTCAAATCGCTAGTGCTCCCTCACTTAGAATACTGCTCAGTGCTGACGGCCCCGTTCAGGGCAGGAGAAATAACAGAGCTGGAACAAATCCAGAGATCGTTTACGGCTCACATTGAGCCATTGAAACATCTAAATTATTGGGAACGCCTTCAAGTCTTGAACATATGTACTCATTGGAGCGGAGGAGAGAGAGATACATGATAATATATACATGGAAAGTACTTGAGGGCCTGGTCCCAAATCTGCACACTGCCATAACAACATACTGGAGTGAGAGATATGGGAGAAAGTGTAAAATAAACCCAGTGAGGAGCAGTGGGGACAATACGGGAGCACTGTATTAACATCCGGGGTCCCAGACTATTCAACATCTTACCAGAAGATATCCGAAACACGGCTGGAACCAGTGTAGAAGCCTTCAAGAGGAAACTGGACAAATATCTTCACCAGGTGCCAGATCAACCAGGCTGTGATGGATATGTGGGGCAGCGGGCCTCCAGCAGCAACAGCCTGGTTGACCAGGCAAGCACCAGACGAGCCTGGCCCATGGCCGGGCTCAGAGAGTAGATACTCTCGAAACTCTTCAAAGGTATATCAAAGGTATAAACCCAGTGAAAAGCAGGGGTGCGGTGGGCACAATATGGGGACAATATATAGCAATCAGTGGCCCCAGACAATTCAACATCTTAACAGAAAATACCAGAAACACTGCTGGGACAAGTGTAGAAGTCTTTAAGAGGAAACTGGACAAAAATCTTCACCAGGTACCAGATCAACCAGGCTGTAATGGATATGTGGGCCAGCGAGCTACCAGTAGCAACAACCTGGTTGACCAGACGAGCCTGACCCAAGGCAGGGCTCCGAGACTACTCTCGGAGCCCGGCCTTGGGGTCAGGCTGTAGTATTGTCTGTATCACTTATGAGAGTGAGAAAGCAGTGAGGCGTGTACCATGCCTTGGGGGACATGCTCTTCACTGTAGCAGCCCCTGATTTCACTGTTTACATCACTGAAGGCTCTTGACTCACATAATGGCTAACAACATGCTCATTGGTTACACCAGATATTAGATAATAAAAAATCCGGAAACAAATATTTAATGTACAATTTATATGAATTCCATCACACATTGAATTACTCCTTCATGATAAGTTAGCCAAAGAATATATCCCGAAGAAAAATATAGAATATAACTTTGATTTGTCTAGCGTTAGGAATAATATTAGGAGAGAAGCAGATAATGAAACTGATTCCTATAAGAATGCCTGAGTGGATGTCTCGTCCACTAAGACAGTATGAACGTAAGTAGATAAGTACGTTTATGGAGCAATTTTCAATGTCAACAGACTGACTGATGCTATAGTAGCCAGGCTTTGGCTTGGTTACAAGTACTTCTGGCAGTTTGCCAGACACACAGATGATGATCAAACTAAATGCATGTGGTCAGCCTTATGGTCACTATCTTGAACACTGCTTAATTGTCCACTTACTGAGGAGTATAGAGATAGTATAATAACCTATGTGATATGTCAAAGCATCTAATTAATGAAAATAAGATACCAGACGAATTAAGCAGGTTTTCTAAATGCCCTTGCAGTTAAGCTTCTGTTTACCCTTTTGAGGTCTAGTTCCTAGGGTCTTTGTGTATCCATATGCTCTTGCGCTGCAGACCACAGGATGGGTATGGAGGTAACAATAAACTAGCATTTTCGACGTCAACATCTAATCTCTAGTTTCTATTGGCTGAAAAGTTAAATATTCATCTGTCCACATTTCCAGTTATGCCTTTTGCGTACATTTTGTGAGCATTTACCCCATTGTCACATTTGTCAAAGGTTTTTGCAAAGTCAGTGTATACTACATTTGTGTTTAACTTGTGTTGCAGTGTATCCAAGATCATGTCGTCGTAATGGTTCAGTAGTTGCGAGAGCCAGGAGCGATCTCTTCTGAACCCATGTTGACCTGGGTTGTGCAACTGCTGTGATTCATTGTGATTGGCAGTCTTGATTCTTAAAACTCTTGATAATGTGGGACGTCAGCGCTATTAGACTATAATTGTTTCCAATTGCTTTACTGCCACCTTGGAGGAGTGCGGCTATATAATTTTAATGGCATAAATAACTTTTAGAGTCCAGACTCCTTCTCCGTAGAATATTTAAGAAAGCGATGATGACATCTTGCAATTCTTGATGAATATTGTGCTCCGCGAGTCAGGGCCTGACGCGGAGTGTATGGCCATATAGTCAGTGGCATCTGTGAAGTGTAGTGGGGTCACAGATGTGCCACATTATGGGATGGCTGCAGAGTTCTGCATTTCGTTCATGCACGACTCATTTTCGTCGTCAATCTTCAGGTTGGATTAATGGCTCAGTGAACGCTGAGTCGTGTTGGGATTTAAGTATTTCACTTATTCTTTGTTATCAGTGTATGTTCCACGTTCTTTAATCAAAGGCCCCATACTAGGTGTGTCTGATTAAACACTAGTGCTCATCACCAACTCCAAGGATGAGGGACTGATTACCTCGTCTTTTGTATATAGTTCTACAGTCTTCGCATTATGTCCAGCGGTGAGAGGAGCGCCTCTCATTGCTGAGGGCCAGGGAATAAACCCTGGACTTTAATATATAAAAAAAATGACAGTGATTTTTGTATGAATGAGGTGAAAGTGTTGAATGATGATGAAAGTATTTTCTATTTTGGGATTTTCTTTCTTTTTGGGTCACCCTGCCTCGGTGGGAGACGGCAGACTTGGTGAAAAAAAAACCTGGATGGCGAAACGTCTACCAGATGTTGTACATGTGTCTAATTCTTCATCTTGTCGATATTTTAGACCATTCATGTTCAACTAGGTGTCTTTCCCTTACATTTTGAGTATGTGATGTATTTAGTATAAACCATACCACGGGCGGGGATAGAACCCGCGATCATAGTCATGAAACTCCAGACCGACGCGTTGCTAGGGCGTCGGTCTGGAGTTTTATGAGTCTCTGATCGCGGGTTCTATCCCCGCCCGTGGTATGGTTCGTTAGCAATCGTGAGTCATATATTTAGTATATTTCATTTTAATTTATGAATGTTTCTTTGTATAATATATATTCATTATGCAGATGTAAGACATGCCTCTTCAATAGAGAGTCTGGACCTAGTGGCTTAAGATCTCGTAATGATGTAAACAAGAATCAGCACTATTTATAGACTTTGTTGTGAGATCAGCCAGTAAAGGCAGAGGCCGGAGACACAGAGGTCGTGTTCTGGCCCTATGGTGTAAGACAACAGTGGAAGAGGTTTTACGAGGTTATACAGTGGGAAGTAAAGCAGTTACTGTATATTTCCCTATGAGATACACAGTGGGAAGAAATGAAGCAGTTGGGTGGTTGTGCGGGGAGGGAGGGAGGGAGGGAGGGGAAGATCCGTGGAACTATTAAGAGTTGTAGGAGACGGCAGGGGATGGGCCAGCTGATAGTCGGGTAAGATGAGCTAGTGTGAGGGAGACGGGCATGGGGCACGGAAGTGGGGTATGGTGTTTGTGGGGGGGAAGGAGAGGAAGGGGGGTTACATCAGCAGCGGTTCGACCGGTGGTGAGTCATGACTGACCCCTACCCTCTCATTTCTATGCCCCTGCACCCTACCCCCGTGCCAACGCGAGGGGTGTCTACCCCTTGGTATGTTCTTAACATCTGGTGTGCATCTATCTTCCTGGTATGGTCCTGACAGCAACAACCTGCTTGTTCTGGCAGTCAGGAGGTAAGTCTGTCCTCGGTCCAACCTATGAGAGTGAAACCACCCTCGAAACTTTGTGTGGCTGACGCCTGGCGTGTGGCTGACGCCTGGGTGTGGCTGACGCCTGGCGTGTGGCTGACGCCTGGCGTGTGGCTGACGCCTAGCGTGTGGCTGACGCCTGGCGTGTGGCTGACACCTAGCGTGTGGCTGACGCCTGGCGTGTGGCTGACGCCTGGCGTGTGGCTGACACCTGGTGTGTGGCTGACACCTAGCGTGTGGCTGACGCCTGGTGTGTGGCTGACACCTGGCGTGTGGCTGACACCTGGTGTGTGGCTGACGCCTGGTGTGTGGCTGACACCTAGCGTGTGGCTGACACCTAACGTGTGGCTGACACCTAGCGTGTGGCTGACACCTAGCGTGTGGCTGACACCTGGTGTGTGGCTTACATCATAAAAACGCAAGGAGAACATTGCAACAGGCCTGCTGGCCCACGCTAGGCAAGTCTAACTCAGACTCACCCACAACCACATGTTTAGGTTACCTCTTCAGTGACGCTACTCTGGAGAGTTTAGTATTAACGGTGGAATTACCAATATGTTAGGTACAAGGACACAGGAGCTTTGTCAGACTTGTGGTAACGGCTTGACAACGCTCCTGGGGAACGAAACGTTGCCGCAGTAAAATGTCACATTAGTTATGTGTCGTTTTATCTAACATAAGAACATAAGAAAGGAGGAACACTGCAGTAGGTCTGTTGGCCCATACTAGGCAAGTCCTTCACAAATCCAACCCACTAACAGAATAAACGCTACCCAAGCAAGAAGCTTTAATAATTTTATTTAGTCATGTGCAAGTCCCACTCAGATCCAACCCCTCTCACTCTAACACTCTGGAGAGTTTATTGTACTCATCCACAACTGTTATATATGAATATAAGAAAGAAGGAACACCGCAGCAGGCCCACTGGCCCACACTAGGCTAGTTCTACCCAAACCCACTGGCCCACACTAGGCTGGTTTTACCCAAACCCACTGGCCCACACTAGGCTAGTTCTACCCAAACCCACTGGCCCACACTAGGTTGGTTCTACCCAAACCCACTGGCCCACACTAAGCTGGTTCTACCCAAACCCACTAACAAAAATATTTGCCCAACACATTTTCATTGCTATCCAAGGAATAAGCTTTTATAACCCTGTTAACTCTTGTGTAAGTCCCACTCTAGCCCATCCCTTCGCTAGTGTATTTATCTAACCTAAATTTGAAGCTACTCAAGGTTTTAGCGTCAGTAACCCTACTAGGCAGACTTCTCCACTCATCCACTACTCTATTTCCAAATCAATTCTATCCTATATCTTTTCTAAATCTAAACTTATCCAATTTGAATCCATTATTTCGAGTTCTTTCTTGGAGGGATATTCTCAGGATCTTATTTATATCTCCTTTATTCCCATTCTTCCACCTAAACACTTCAGTCATGTCTCCCTTCATTCTTCCACCTAAACACTTCAGTCATGTCTCCCTTCATTCTTCCACATAAACACTTCAGTCATGTCTCCCTTCATTCTTCCACCTAAACACTTCAGTCATGTCTCCCTTCATTCTTCCACCTAAACACTTCAGTCATGTCTCCCTTCATTCTTCCACCTAAACACTTCAGTCATGTCTCCCTTCATTCTTCCACCTAAACACTTCAGTCATGTCTCCCTTCATTCTTCCACCTAAACACTTCAGTCATGTCTCCCTTCATTCTTCCACCTAAACACTTCAGTCATGTCTCCCTTCATTCTTCGTTTTACAGGAGAATGGAGTTTAAGAGGCTTCAGTCTTTCATCGTATGGAAGATTTCTTATGCAATGGATTAATTTTCTCCTTCTTTGAATGTTTTCTAACGAATTTATGTCCGTTCTGTAATATGGAAACTAGAACTAAGCTGCATAATCTAAGTGAGGTCTTACTAATGATGTGTAGAGCTGTAGTGTAACCTCTGGACTCCTGTTGCTTATACTTCTTGATATAAATGCCAGTAATCTGTTTTACCATAACTCCCAAGTTCTTTTCGAGTTTTTTTCCAAGTTCTGTATCTAGTTTTTAAGTGCTAGGGTTATTTACATTCCCGAGCTTCAGAACATTGCGTTTGTCTGCGTTGAACTGCATCTGCTACTTTTCAGACCATGACATGAGCTTGTCTAAATCCTCCTGAAGTACGGTGGCATCTTCCTCTGAATCGTCAGCGAATTTGCTCATATATCACTTGTTATTCCCTCGTCAAGGTCATTAATGTATATTATGAACAACAATGGACCTAAAACTTATCCTTGTAAAACGCCACCTGTGACTGATCTCCAGACTTCACCTCATGCAGACTTTGCTTCCTGTTCATGAGCCACGCCTCGATCCATGACAGGTATTTTCTCTCAATACCACGAGCTCCCACTTTTTTTCGTGTGGTACTCTATCAAAAGCTTTACTAAAGCCCAAATAAATATTGTATTCGTTATCTTTATCAACTGCCTTAAAAGTTTTACTGAAGAAAGTCAGTAAATTAGTCAGGCACGAGAGGCCCCCTCGTGAATCCATGCTGAGTATCATAGATCAAATTATACTTATTAAGATGGCTTCTTATAATATCAGCTATAATTGACTAGTAATTTGCCTACAATTGAGGTCAGGCTTATTGGGCGGTAATTTGACGGAAACGACTTATCCCCTGCTTTAATTAAAGATAGGAATTACATTTGCCATCTTCAACATATTTTCAACACGTTATTTATATCCTCTTAATTTATTCATCTCTTCCATTTGTACACTTCAGTCATATTTTCGCAAGCCTTTTCAGCGAGTGCAGATGACTAAAAGCTCCAGCTGCGGGTCATCATCAATACCCGCGTCAGAAAACACTTGTCCTGTTTCCTGACGAACCTTACCTAACCTAATATGCAGATTGAGTGGTCTCAGTGTATCATCGTGGGTAAGATATTTGGTACATGAGGTCAACCTCATCCTTCTCTGTATGTTTTTTAGCACATTTATGTCCATTCTGTGATAAATTAGACACATGTTCAACATGTGGGTGTCTTTACTTGTAGACGTTTCGCCATCCAATGGATTTATCAATACAATACTTGGACAACATAGAAATATATACAGGAAATAGTGGAAGATGAGGTAATCAATCCCTCGGCATAGGAGCAGCTGATGAGCACCCTGGTCTTGAAGAATATGAAGATTCATTATGTTTTATCTCTATATATTAATAAAGTCACTAAATGGCGAAACGTCTGCTAGTAAAGATACCCAGATGTGCATGTGTGTAATTCATTATCTCGTCAGTATTATATACCACTGATATACAACTTGAGCATCCTGTATTACTGAGACCATGTTGCTTGATGCCCAGGATGCATGTACAACACTTGGGTATCTGTATGAGGGATCAAGGCTTGGGGACTGATTACCTCAACTTCCGCTTTCTCCAGTATGTAATCTCTGTTGGATTTAAAAAGTCACTGGTATGCAAAGCGTCACCATCATAAAGGTACCCAGGTGTTGCAACTTGTTCATCACCTTGGTGGTATTGTACACTATTATTGTTATGGAACTGGTGGGGGAGCAAGTGTTAGGATGCACAAATAACCCGCACATGGGAGAGAGCTTACCACGACGTTTCGGTCCGACTTGGTCCATTTACAAAGTCGGACCGAAACATCGCAAGTTTCTCACTCCTATGTGCGGGTTATTTGTGTGTTGTTCCAGTCACTGTTTTTTTTTTTTTTTTTTTAGGATAGTTGCCTATAACTCCGGCCTCGCCCAGGGTTGAACCCTTGTTCCTATGAGCCACATGCAGTACCACTGAGCTAGAAGCCACCTTGTGTTGTTGTCATATAAGAGTGGACACAGATCCTGGACAGTTTGTAAAAGAGAAACTTGGTAAATTCTTCAAGAAAATTCCTGATCAGTCGGGTCAGCCTACCTGGAGTAAATTTCGACCAGGCTGTTGTTGCCACCATACGTAGTGCAGTGTGTGTGTGTGCACAGCCTGCCGGATCAGGAAATGACTTGAGCTTATTAAGTTCCCGCTTGAAGACAGCCAGAGGCTTGTTGGTAATTTCCCTTAGGCACGCAAGGAGGGTACAGTGGACTGATTACCTCAAAACTCCTACTCTCCTTACACCTTTCTACTTTGTATTGGACTGATGAAGCCACTGTGTGGCGAAACGTTTCCTCAATAAAGATACCCAAATGTTGCATATGTGTCTAATTTATATCAACAGCCTTATTGATCAGGCTGTCGACGTGGAGACCTGGTCTGGGACCTGGCCTCGGTAGCAATGATCCCAGAAGCATCTTCAGGTAACCATGAGGGTCTTGTATTTTAACAAGCAACATTGCAACTACAAGGAAAATGATAGCCTGGGTAATAACTTTCTAAACGAGATGCCAAGTGAGAGATGCTGCTCATCACAGCATCTCTCCACTCAGCAATATTACTCAACACTAAATGCCATTTAAGGCAGATGAATTTGCAGATCTGGAGAATGTACAGAGAACTTTCACAAGTAGGATCTGTTCTTGTACATGATGTACAGGGTTTAGAAAACATTTTGCTAGCCAGCGGCTTCCTCAGTCCAGTACAAGGAAAAACGGTGGATGATGAGGAGTTTGAGGTAATCAGTCCCTCAGCCTGGGGTCAATAAAAGTACCTCTTCTCAAGATTGAACACATGGACTCCAAGCTGAGGGACTGATTACCTCAAACTACTCATCATCCACCGTTCTTCCCTGAATTGGACTGAAGAAGCCACTTGCTAGCGAAACGTTTCCACAAAGACTGCGAAATGTTGCACAAGTGTCTCATTGAGAAAAACAAAAAGGCACAACACCGTGACTGAAACAATAATAAATAAACCTCACATAGGAGAGAGGAACTTACCGCGACGTTTTGGACCGACTTGGACCATTTATAAAGTGTATTAATGTTGGTAGAATTACCTACAATATGTTGGGTAAAAGGACACAAGTACAACTAATGTGACATTTTATTGTGGCAACGTTTCGCTCTCCAGGAGCTTCATGATACAAAATACCCGCTACCTGATACAAAACCCGCTACCTGATACAAAACCCGCTACCTGATACAAAACCCGCTACCTGATACAAAACCCGCTACCTGATACAAAACCCGCTACCTGATACAAAACCCGCTACCTGATACAAAACCCGCTGCCTGATACAAAACCCGGTACCTGATACAAAATACCCGCTACCTGATACAAGATACAAAATACCCGCTGCCTGATACAAAATACCCGCTGCCTGATACAAAATACCCCGCTGCCTGATACAAAATACCCGCTGCCAGATACAAAATACCCGCTGCCTGATACAAAATTCCCGCTACCTTATACAAAATTCCCGCTACCTTACACAAAATACCAGCTACCTGATACAAAATATCCGCTACCTTACACAATATACCCGCTACCTGATACAAAATATCTGCTACCTAATACAAAATAACCTCAATGAAAAGCAAGTGTGTACTAAGTGATAACTCGCTGATCAGTCAAGCTGTTGGTGTCCTGATATCTGAATATAGGATCCTCCAATATATCAACATTGTCCTATGTTAATTTTCGTAAGAGGCGCCCAGTAGTTGCTAGCGCTTGGTGCAAACTTAACATTGATAATTTAAGTTTGTTGCTTGAGCCTGAAGGATGTTTGTGGGAGTCAAGGTCCCTGCGGGCCGGTCCTACACCAGCTCTCTTGGTAGATCAAGGTCCCTGCGGGCCGGTCCTAGACCAGCTCTCTTGGTAGATCAAGGTCCCTGCGGGCCTGTCCTAGACCAGCTCTCTTGGTAGATCAAGGTCCCTGCGGGCCGGTCCTAGACCAGCTCTCTTGGTAGATCAAGGTCCTGGGGCGGTCCTAGACCAGCTCTCTTGGTAGATCAAGGTCCCGGGCGTCCTAGACCAGCTCTCTTGGTAGATCAAGGTCCCTGCTGGCCTGTCCTAGACCAGCTCTCTTGGTAGATCAAGGTCCCTGCGTGGTCCTAGACCAGCTCCTTGTAGATCAAGGTCCAGGCCGGTCCTGACCAGCCTCTTGGTAGATCAAGGTCCCTGCGGGCCGGTCCTAGACCAGCTCTCTTGGTAGATCAAGGTCCCTGCGGGCCGGTCCTTGACCAGCTCTCTTGGTAGATCAAGGTCCCTGCGGGCCGGTCCTAGACCAGCTCTCTTGGTAGATCAAGGTCCCTGCGGGCCGGTCCTTGACCAGCTCTCTTGGTAGATCAAGGCTTGATCACCTCCTCTTGTTGAAAATGGCATAAAATATCAACAAGTTGAAGATTAAGACACTATGTGCAACAGTTGGGTATCTTTATTGATGAAACCTTGCGCCTACACGGTAGGCTTCCTCAGTCAAATACAAAGGGAGTAGTAGTAATGAAGTACAGATGTAATCAATCCATCAACCCTGGAGAAAAAGTATTTGTGTTGGTCAGTCCCTCAGCCTGGAGGTTGAGGGACTGACCACCTCAAAGATACCCAACTGCTGCACATATGTCTTCACCACCACCTCTTGTCTTGAACATTCTGGTTATCCGGGCTGCTATTTTCCTTGCAGTAGTAATACTAACATTGTTAGGTAAATACACAGTTTTATTATTATTATTATTATTATTATTATTATTATTATTATTATTATTATTATTATTATTATTATTATTATTATTATTATTATTATTATTATTATTATTATTATTATTATTATTATTATTATTATTATTATTATTATTATTATTATTATTATTATTATTATTATTATTATTATTATTAGGCACAGGTGCAACTAATGTGACATTGATGTAAGTTTCTGGAGAGCGAAACGTTACCTCAGTAAAATGTCTTATTTGTTGCATCTGAGTCCATTTACTTAACATTTTGTCTGTAATTCTACCATTATTACTGATGATAGCAACAGTGTTGTGATCCTGGTCTCGCGGAGTCCAACACATGAACCACAGCCTGATTGCTCATGAACTGATTTTGTCGTGTGGGGTTGAATATTTGTCTTGTAAACGGCCAGAGTTTTGTTGGTAATTTCCCATATGCACGAAGGTAGGGCGTTGAAAAGGTGAGGGCCTCACATGTGTGTACTCAGCGTGTCCTTGCTCTTTATTCGAAGTACTTCGTACGGTCTGAAAAATCTTTTGTTGTCATATGTAATGATTGCTGTGTTCAGGTTTGGGACTAATACCTCCGAGATTTTCTACTGTAAATTACGACGTATCTTTCTCCCCTACGTTCCAGGGAGTGTAGTTTAAGGAACTTTAAACATTGCCGGTAGTTCATATGTGTAATCAGTCCATCAATTTTGATTGATGGACTGATTACCTCATTCCTTTTGATCTTCGACCATTCTCCTCTGTATTCGACTGAGGAAGCCGCTGGTTGGCGAAACGTTTCCACAATAAAATTACCCAAGTGTTGCTCAAGTGTCTAATTCATATCTCAGTGCTCTCGCTTACCTGGAGTTTACCTGGAGAGGGTTTCGGGGGCCATCGCCCCCGCGGCTCTGTCTGAGACCAGGCTTCATCGTGGATCAGGGTCTGATCAACCAGGCTGTTACTGCTGGCCGCACGCAAACTGACGTACGAACCACAGCCCGGCTGGTCAGGTACTGACTTTGGGTGGCTGTCTTGAAGGGGATCATTAGTATACAAGAGTCTTCCAGAGAACAAAGTAACCATATATTTCCTAGTAAGGTCTGAACATCCTTGCTACACACATCACTCTCTTCTTGTTATCTTTTAAAAAAACACTTCCAAGCAAACGTCACTTAAAATACTGACGTATTTCCTCCACTCTGAGTGTCACTAGTTTTTTTTTCCCTCATCAAGATGTCTCTTGTACATTTCAGATGCTGAGTCACATAGTACATAAAATTCTAATTAGTGGGGGAGGGGGGTCAGATTGCCTGGTCCTAGACCATGCTTCCCGGTGGCTGGCATGATGACTGGGGGAGGGGGGTCAGCTTGCCTGGTCCTAGACCATGCTTCCCGGTGGCTGGCATGACTGGGGGAGGGGGTCAGCTTGCCTGGTCCTAGACCATATGCTTCCCAGTGGCTGGCATGATGACTGGGGGAGGGGGTCAGCTTGCCTGGTCCTTGACCATGCTTCCCGGTGGCTGGCATGACTGGTGGAGGGGTCAGCTTGCCTGGTCCTAGACCATGCTTCCCGGTGGCTGGCATGATGACTGGGGAGGGGGTCAGCTTGCCTGGTCCTTGACCATGCTTCCCGGTGGCTGGCATGACTGGGGGAGGGGGTCAGCTTGCCTGGTCCTAGACCATATGCTTCCCAGTGGCTGGCATGATGACTGGGGGAGGGGGTCAGCTTGCCTGGTCCTAGACCATGCTTCCCGGTGGCTGGCATGATGACTGGGGAGGGGGTCAGCTTGCCTGGTCCTAGACCATATGCTTCCCAGTGGCTGGCATGACTGGGGGAGGGAGGTCAGCTTGCCTGGTCCTAGACCATGCTTCCCGGTGGCTGGCATGATGACTGGGGGAGGAGGGTCAGCTTGCTTGGTCCTAGACCATGCTTCCCGGTGACTGGCATGATGACTGGGGGAGGGGGTCAGCTTGCCTGGTCCTAGACCATGCTTCCCGGTGGCTGGCATGATGACTGGGGGAGGGGGTCAGCTTGCCTGGTCCTAGACCATGCTTCCCGGTGGCTGGCATGATGACTGGGGGAGGGGGTCAGCTTGCCTGGTCCTAGACCATGCTTCCCGGTGGTTGGCATGATGACTGGGGGAGGGTCAGCTTGCCTGGTCCTAGACCATGCTTCCCGGTGGCTGGCATGATGACTGGGGGAGGGGTCAGCTTGCCTGGTCCTAGACCATTCTTCCCGGTGGTTGGCATGACTGGGGGAGGGGGTCAGCTTGCGTGGTCCTAGACCATGCTTCCCGGTGGCTGTCATGATGACTGGGGAGGGGGTCAGCTTGCCCGGTCCTAGACCATGCTTCCCGGTGGCTGGCATGATGACTGGTGGAGGGGTCAGCTTGCCTGGTCCTAGACCATATGCTTCCCAGTGGCTGGCATGATGACTGGGGGAGGGGGTCAGTTTGCCTGGTCTAGACCATGCCTCCCGGTGGTTGGCATGATGACTGGGGGAGGGGGTCAGCTTGCGTGGTCCTAGACCATGCTTCCCGGTGGCTGGCATGATGACTGGGGAGGGGGTCAGCTTGTCGGTCCTAGACCATGCTTCCCGGTGGCTGGCATGATGACTGGTGGAGGGGTCAGCTTGCCTGGTCCTAGACCATATGCTTTCCAGTAGCTGGCATGATGACTGGGGAGGGGGTCAGTTTGCCTGGTCCTAGACCATGCCTCCCGGTGGCTGGCATGATGACTGGGGGAGGGGGTCAGCTTGCCCGGTCCTAGACCATGCTTCCCGGTGGCTGGCATGATGACTGGTGGAGGGGTCAGCTTGCCTGGTCCTAGACCATATGCTTCCCAGTAGCTGGCATGATGACTGGGGAGGGGGTCAGTTTGCCTGGTCCTAGACCATGCCTCCCGGTGGCTGGCATGATGACTGGGGGAGGGGGTCAGTTTGCCTGGTCCTAGACCATGCTTCCCGGTGGTTGGCATGATGACTGGGGGAGGGGGGTCAGCTTGCGTGGTCCTAGACCATGCTTCCCGGTGGCTGGCATGATGACTGGGGGAGGGGGGTCAGCTTGCCCGGTCCTAGACCATGCTTCCCGGTGGCTGGCATGATGACTGGTGGAGGGGGTCAGCTTGCCTGGTCCTAGACCATATGCTTCTCAGTAGCTGGCATGATGACTGGGGGGGGGGTCAGTTTGCCTGGTCCTAGACCATGCCTCCCGGTGGCTGGCATGATGACTGGGGAGGGGGTCAGTTTGCCTGGTCCTAGACCATGCTTCCCGGTGGTTGGCATGATGACTGGGGGAGGGGGTCAGCTTGCCTGGTCCTAGACCATATGCTTCCCGGTGGCTGGCATGATGACTGGGGGAGGGGGGGGTCAGTTTGCCTGGTCCTAGACCATGCTTCCTGGTGGCTGCCATGATGACTGGGGGCGGGGGGTCAGCTTGCCTGGTCCTAGACCATGCTTCCCGGTGGCTGGCATGATGACTGGGATGACTGTGACAATTTCCTTAATAGTGTTAGTTATCGTCCCGCCCACCGTCTCCTCTTCCAGTGCATCCTGTCCTCGTGGCCTCAGTGTTGACTTGTACTTTTCATGTTTAAACCTGTTTCTCTACATACACTGTTTCGCTTATATTACGTTAACGTCAGTTTACCAAATTTAACCATTTGTAAGCTGACGTCAATAAATTTAACACCGTAAGTGACCCATCATGTGTCATGAAATGTAACTGGGTATTACAACTTTTATTCCCACTCTGAATGTTATGTACGATTAAGTAGCAGCACACTGCTGATGTATCAAGTTTTGATTAAAAAATGGTTGAGAGAGAGTGGCGGCGAGGCAAGGCTAGGCTAGGCTAGGCTAGGCTAGGCTAGGCTAGGCTAGGTTTTGACGCTTAAAATAAAAGGCTGAAACACGGGGAAGACTGAGGCATGATGAGAGTAACATCTGAACCTTCATGTTGTAATGTTATTTTGTCAACGGTGTTATCACGTGATGAACATCAGGGGCGCCACGGGCACAATAAGAGAACACTGTATCAACATCTGTGAACTCAGACTATTTAACACTCCACCAGAAGCTATCAGAAGCACTGCTGGGAGTATCAGAAGCACTACTGGTATCAGTAGTGGTACTGAACCCCCTATGTATTATACTTTTGTAGTATGTCATGATACCAGCTATTATTATAGTTAGGACCCCTAGCTACCTGTGACGTCACGAGTCCAACGCATCTGCCTCATTCGACGACAGGCCTAGGTCCGAACAGGTACGGCTGGGTTACTTCCCCTCGCAGACTGTCAATATACCAGTTACCAACCAATCTGTGTTTCACTACAACCGTAATTATCTCCTAGTACCCACTCGATACTGGGAGTATCAGTAACAGTGCTGGCACTATCAGAAGCACTGCTGGCACTATCAGAAGCACTGCTGGCACTATCAGAAGCACTGCTGGGAGTATCAGTAACAGTGCTGGCACTATCAGAAGCACTGCTGGGAGTATCAGTAACAGTGCTGGCACTATCAGAAGCACTGCTGGCACTATCAGAAGCACTGCTGAGACTTTCATAAACATCGCTGGGACTATCAGAAGCACTGCTGGGACTGTCAGAAACATCGCTAGGACTATCAAAAGCACTGCTGGGACTGTCAGAAACATCGCTGGGACTATCAGAAGCAATGCTGGGACTGTCAGAAACATCGCTAGGACTATCAAAAGCACTGCTGAGACTGTTAGAAACATCGGTAGGACTATCAGCACTGCTGGGACTGTCAGAAACATCGGTAGGACTATCAGAAACACAGCTGGGACTGTCAGAAACATCGCTGGGACTATCAGAAACACAGCTGGGACTGTCAGAAACATCGCTGGGACTATCAGAAGCATTGCTGGGACTATCAGAAGCATTGCTGGGACTGTCAGAAGCACAGCTGGGACAAGTATGGGAATCTTCAAGAAGAAATCGAGACTCGCCTCCACCAAGTGTTAGATCAACCAGGCTTTGATGGATGTACCATCGGGTCGCCAGTAGCAATAACCTGGTTGACCAGGCAAGCACCAGACAAGCCGGGCCCAGGAACTGGTGTCTGGAGTAGCAGACTCCAAAACCGTCAAATGTATATTAAAGGAAAAAAGGTATAAGATCGACATTTGATTGTGAGGATGAATTGTTAAGTGCAACATCCTGCAGGTGTTTCTGCAACACCAGGTGTTGTGTGGGTGTCTGAAGCCAGTGTTTTAAGTGTTAGATTAACACCTCCCTCTTATCCCACTACCAGACCACATGTTTTTTTTATATGTAAAATTGGATGCATCCGCAGTGTGTTGTTATTGTATTCAGTAATAATTACACATTAGGAACAAAAGTTAGGAATGTTTCCCTGTCATGTTCCATCATGCAGTCTGACACTCATACAAGCTGATGAAGCCGTCAGCCTGAGCTGGGAGACCCAGGCTTATGGATTTAAATACCTTGTATGAGCCCCACACATGGTGTTAACCCCACCCCTACCCCTACCCCATGCCTCGTCATACCCTGGGAGAGAGACGGCCTTCTCACAACCCCTGAACAACCAACCACTTCTTTCTACCTGGAGGTTATTCCGGGGATCAACGCCCCCGCGGCCTGGTCCACAACCAAGAGAAGTGAAAGACTCTCTTCACATCTTAGTAAACCACTTATTAAGGAGGACAAGTGATATATCAAATAAGATGAGATGCTGAGTCATTGATGATACTCTTCAAGTCTGTTGTTTCCTCCAGGCTGGAATACTGCTGTATACTGACGACCACAAGTCTGTTGTTTCCTCCAGGCAGGAATACTGCTGTATACTGACGACCACAAGTCTGTTGTTTCCTCCAGGCAGGAATACTGCTGTATACTGACGACCACAAGTCTGTTGTTTCCTCCAGGCTGGAGTACTGCTGTATACTGACGACCACAAGTCTGTTGTTTCCTCCAGGCTGGAATACTGGTGTTACTGACGACCACAAGTCTGTTGTTTCCTCCAGGCAGGAATACTGGTGTTACTGACGACCACAAGTCTGTTGTTTCCTCCAGGCTGGAATACTGTGTATACTGACGACCACAAGTCTGTTGTTTCCTCCAGGCTGGAGTACTGCTGTATACTGACGACCACAAGTCATGTTGTTTCCTCCAGGCTGGAATACTGCTGTATACTGACGACCACAAGTATGTTGTTTCCTCCAGGCTGGAATACTGCTGTATACTGACGACCACAAGTCTGTTGTTTCCTCCAGGCTGGAATACTGCTGTATACTGACGACCACAAGTCTGTTGTTTCCTCCAGGCTGGAGTACTGCTGTATACTGACGACCACAAGTCTGTTGTTTCCTCCAGGCTGGAGTACTGCTGTATACTGACGACCACAAGTCTGTTGTTTCCTCCAGGCTGGAATACTGCTGTTACTGACGACCACAAGTCTGTTGTTTCCTCCAGGCTGGAATACTGGTGTTACTGACGACCACAAGTCTGTTGTTTCCTCCAGGCTGGAATACTGGTGTTACTGACGACCACAAGTCTGTTGTTTCTCAGGCTGGAACATGCTGTATACTGACGACCACAAGATGTTGTTTCTCCTCAGGCTGGAGTATGCTGTCATACTTTACGACCACAAGTCTGTTGTTTCCTACAGGCTGGAATAACTGCTGTATACTGACGACCACAGTCTGTAGTTTCCTCCAGGCTGGAGTACTCTTATATGACGACCACAAGTCATGTTGTTTCCTCCCGGCAGGAATACTGCTGTATATGGCGACTACAAGTCTGTTGTTTCCTCCAGGCTGGAATACTGCTGTATACTGACGACCACAAGTCCTGTTGTTTCCTCCAGGCTGGAGTACTGCTGTATACTCGACCCCAAGTCTGTTGTTCTCCAGCTGGGGTACTGTACACGACCACAAGTCGTTGTTTCCCCCAGCTGGAATCTACTGCTGTATACTGACGACCACAAGTCTGTTGTTTCCTCCAGGCTGGAATACTGGTGTTACTGACGACCACAAGTCTGTTGTTTCCTCCAGGCTGGAATACTGGTGTACTGACGACCACAAGTCTGTTGTTTCCTCCAGGCTGGAATACTGCTGTATACTGACGACCACAAGTATGTTGTTTCCTCCAGGCTGGATACTGCTGTATACTGACGACCACAAGTCTGTTGTTTCCTCCAGGCTGGAATACTGCTGTATACTGACGACCACAAGTCTGTTGTTTCCTCCAGGCTGGAATACTGCTGTATACTGACGACCACAAGTCTGTTGTTTCCTCCAGGCAGGAATACTGCTGTATACTGACGACCACAAGTCTGTTGTTTCCTCCAGGCTGGAGTACTGCTGTATACTGACGACCACAAGTCTGTTGTTTCCTCCAGGCAGGAATACTGCTGTATACTGACGACCACAAGTCTGTTGTTTCCTCCAGGCAGGAATACTGCTGTATACTGACGACCACAAGTCTGTTGTTTCCTCCAGGCTGGAGTACTGCTGTATACTGACGACCACAAGTCTGTTGTTTCCTCCAGGCAGGAATACTGGTGTTACTGACGACCACAAGTCTGTTGTTTCCTCCAGGCTGGAATACTGGTGTTACTGACGACCACAAGTCTGTTGTTTCCTCCAGGCTGGAGTACTGCTGTATACTGACGACCACAAGTCTGTTGTTTCCTCCAGGCTGGAATACTGCTGTATACTGACGACCACAAGTATGTTGTTTCCTCCAGGCTGGAGTACTGCTGTATACTGACGACCACAAGTCTGTTGTTTCCTCCAGGCTGGAATACTGCTGTATACTGACGACCACAAGTCTGTTGTTTCCTCCAGGCTGGAGTACTGCTGTATACTGACGACCACAAGTCTGTTGTTTCCTCCAGGCTGGAGTACTGCTGTATACTGACGACCACAAGTCTGTTGTTTCCTCCAGGCTGGAATACTGCTGTATACTGACGACCACAAGTCTGTTGTTTCCTCCAGGCTGGAATACTGGTGTTACTGACGACCACAAGTCTGTTGTTTCCTCCAGGCTGGAATACTGGTGTTACTGACGACCACAAGTCTGTTGTTTCCTCCAGGCTGGAATACTGCTGTATACTGACGACCACAAGTATGTTGTTTCCTCCAGGCTGGAGTACTGCTGTATACTGACGACCACAAGTCTGTTGTTTCCTCCAGGCTGGAATACTGCTGTATACTGACGACCACAAGTCTGTTGTTTCCTCCAGGCTGGAGTACTGCTGTATACTGACGACCACAAGTCTGTTGTTTCCTCCAGGCTGGAATACTGCTGTATACTGACGACCACAAGTCTGTTGTTTCCTCCAGGCTGGAATACTGGTGTTACTGACGACCACAAGTCTGTTGTTTCCTCCAGGCTGGAGTACTGGTGTTGTTAAATTAGACACATATGCAACACTTGGGTATCTTTATTGAGGAACGTTTCGCAACAGTGGCTTATCAGTCAATACAAGAAAAAGTATGTATAAGGAGGTTTGAGGAATCGTCCTCGGCCTGGAGTCGATGTGTATCAGTCCATCAATCTGAAGTAAATACAACATAAGGCAAATGAAGTTGCTTATATACTGAGACAGGTGAGATGAAGCAGGAGGAGGCGCGTCATATGGTATCATCCACTAGTCGAGTAAGTCCTTGTCCAAGGTTTGGACAATGTTGAAATCCCTTGTATCAAGATCCCAAGTAGTTGCTTTCAGCGGATTATGTGTATGGTCAACTTCATTCCTTATGTTGTTGTTCTCAAGATTGATGGCTGATACATCGACTCCAGGCGAGGCTGACGACCCAAAATCTTTGTTTCCTACTTCTCTTGTATGGACTGATGTAGCTACTGTCTGACGACGATTTCCTAAAGAGAATACTGCAGTTTGATACAGTGCTTAATTTAACAACTTGTCGGTTCTCTGAACCATTCATCTACTGCTGTATACTGACGACCACAAGTCTGTTGTTTCCTCCAGGCTGGAATACTGCTGTATACTGACGACCACAAGTCTGTTGTTTCCTCCAGGCTGGAATACTGCTGTATACTGACGACCACAAGTCTGTTGTTTCCTCCAGGCTGGAGTACTGCTGTTACTGACGACCACCTTCAAGGCAGGTGAGACCTGAGCTGGGAAACCTCCAGGAAACTTTCACCGCCGTATAAATTCAGTCAAAAATTTGAACTACACTTGAAGTCCATTGGATCGTAATCCTTGGGACGCAGGGAAGAAGCGTACATCATAATTTGATATATTAGACACATGTGCAACTCTTGGGTATCTTTATTGAGGAAACGTTTCGCCACACAGTGGCTTCATCAGTCGAAACGTTTCCTCAATAAAGATACCCAAGTGTTGCATATGTGTCTAATTTATCAACTTGTCGGTTCTCTGAACTATTTATCTAAACCTGGAAAATGCTGGAGAGATTGATCCCAAACCTGCACACTGAAATAACTCCATAAGAAAGCAAGAGACTTGCCAGACGGTGCAGAATACCTCAGTTGAAAAGTAAGGAGATCCACGATTTGTTTAATCCCAGTCAGTGTTGTTGAATACATTTCCACGAGGGACTATGTTCGGGTCACCACTGTATGAAGATTTCAATTTCAATAGCTAGCGTATTGCATTTTTTTTAGTAAAGTAATTATTTAGTATTCATAAAAAAAACCATACAGGGTTTGCTACAATGAGGTCATGATAATTTGTAATGAAAAAAGATGAATGTGGTCACTGCCAAGTGTAGTGTTGATATCGTCAGTGGAATTCCTTACTTACAAAACAATACCAATAGCAGAAGTATTAAGCATCATCTGAAGAAAGATCATAAAGAGTGCAGACACAGCTCCTCTTCTTAAGAGGAGGCAGCAGAGTGCAGACACAGCTGCTCTTCTTAAGAGGAGGCAGCAGAGTGCAGTCAAATATTACAGCCTAGTAGTCTTCGATACTGTGATCAGATGTGAATACCAAAAGGTTGGTAAGACACATGTGCAACAGTTAAGCATCTTTATTCTGAAACATCACATTGTTCCAGACTATGGAACAAACCCTTCTCCAGGCTGAGGGACTGACCACCTCAAAACTTCGTCTTCAAGGCTGATAGACTGATGACATCGTCTTCACATCTCTACCGCTTCTGCCAACTTTTCTGTACTCTATAATAATAGGTATTCAGTCCTAGCTGACATCAATGATATATAGAAAACCGCTTGTTATGTAGAGCATTTCGGGCAAATTAGGTCAGTTTTGTCCCAGGATGCGACCCTTACCAGTCGACTAATACCCACACTATTCAAATCGCTAGTGCTCCCTCACTTAGAATACTGCTCAGTGCTGACGGCCCCGTTCAGGGCAGGAGAAATAGCAGAGCTGGAACAAATTCAGAGATCGTTTACGGCTCACATTGAGCCATTGAAACATCTAAATTATTGGGAACGCCTTCAAGTCTTGAACATGTACTCATTGGAGCGGAGGAGAGAGAGATACATGATAATATATACATGGAAAGTACTTGAGGGCCTGGTCCCAAATCTGCACACTGCCATAACAACATACTGGAGTGAGAGATATGGGAGAAAGTGTAAAATTAACCCAGTGAAGAGCAGGGGTGCGGTGGGGACAATACGGGAGCACTGTATTAACATCCGGGGTCCCAGACTATTCAACATCTTACCAGAAGATATCCGAAACATGGCTGGAACCAGTGTAGAAGCCTTCAAGAGGAAACTGGACAAATATCTTCACCAGGTGCCAGATCAACCAGGCTGTGATGGATATGTGGGGCAGCGGGCCTCCAGCAGCAACAGCCTGGTTGACCAGGCAAGCACCAGACGAGCCTGGCCCATGGCCGGGCTCAGAGAGTAGATACTCTCGAAACTCTTCAAAGGTATATCAAAGGTATATCAGGTACCCATTTTACTGCTATAGAACATACACAGCCAGTGTAAGGAAACACGCCCAATGTTTCTACCCTCGCTGGGAATCGAACCCAGACATTCTCCGTGTGAAGCGAGAGCTTTAGCCACCAGGGCACGGGGCACCTACTGTGTAGGCGAAACATTTCGTAATAAAGATGTCTAAGTGTTGGAGATGTGTCACCAGCACAACCTGTACAACCCAAACATGGATTTAGAGCGGGAAGATCATGTTTGTACCAACTACTAAACTACCATGAGAGGATTATGGAGACGTTGGAAGAAAGACAAAGCGCAGATTTGGTATACACGGATATCACAAAGGCACGGTCCTGGTGCCGTATCTGTTTCTCATCCTTAGAGCGGACATAAGAACGTAAGAAAGGAGGAGCACTGCAGTAGGCGTACTGGCCCATGCTAGGCAGGTTCCAAGTCACCTACTGCCTGAAGTCAGTCAGGTCCAAGTCACATCCACTCAGGAAGGATGGAGCACTGCAGCAGACCCACATTGATGAACACTCGCCACAGTGTCGTATCATTTGCCTATGACACCAAAATAAGTACGAAAAATCACCTCGGGAGAAGACAAAAAAAAATCACAAGATGTGAAAAAAAGTTGAAGATTAAGACACTTAAGCAACATATGAGAATCTTTATTGAGGAAACGTTTCGCCCACAGTGGCTTCATCAGTCCAATACAAAGTAGGAAGGTGTAAGGAGAGGAGGAGTTTGAGGTAATCAGTCCCTCGGCCTGGAGTCGATGTGTTCAGTCCATCAATCTTGTAGAAAGTACAGCTTAGGGCCGTAGAAGTGGCTGATATACTGTAGTCAGGTGAGGTGAGTCAGAAGTGGAGAACAACAGGACGTTTAATGGTGACAAGTTCCAACTGTTTAGATATGCAGTGAATGAAGAACTCAAAAGGGACATTGATTACAAAACACAAGAGGATCAGACACAACGAAAGGAAGGTGTGAAGGACCTAGGTGTAATAATGTCAGCTGACCTACTTTAATACAATAAAGTAAATGTCACGTCAGTCACAAAAATGATTAGGTGGACAATGGGAACTTTCAAAGCAAAGGAAACAGTGCCAGTGGTGACATTGTTCAAGTCTGTGTTCTCGCTTAAAGTATTACTCAGTGTTTATATATCTACATTATATATATATACTTGTATATAAAGTAAAACTTGCTATTTTGGCTTAAATAGCAACGCTTTTCTTGCCGAATAAGGCAAGCGAAAATTTGTGTTTGCAATAATTTCGCAAAAATCATTCTGAAACTAACGAAAAAAATATATTTCATTGTGTTTGTTTATTTTTAAATTATTTTAAACTTATATAAAATATATATAGTTGGATTAGGCTAAATTAAATTGTGCTTGTTATAATAAGGTTAGGTAAGTTTTCTAAGGTTCTTTTGGTACAAAATTATTAATTTTTACATTAACATTAAATGAAAAAATATATCTTTAAATGTATAAGAGAAAATTTTAGAAAGGACTTAATTTTAAACGAGTTCTTGCTACACACACACACACGCACGCACGCGAAGAAAGGTTAAGGGAAATCGGCCTGACGACACTAGAGGACAGGAGGGTTAGGGGAGACATGATAACAACATATAAAATACTGCGAGGAATAGATAAGGTGGACAGAGACAAGATGTTCCAGAGAGGGGACACAGAAACAAGGGGTCACAATTGGAAGTTGAAGACTCCTATGAGTCAAAGGGATGTTAGGAAGTATTTCTTCAGTCATAGAGTTGTCAGGAAGTGGAATAGCCTAGAAAGTGACGTAGTGGAGGCAGGAACCATACATAGTTTTAAGACGAGGTTTGATAAAGCTCATGGAGCAGGGAGAGAGGACCTAGTAGCAGTCAGTGAAGATGCGGGAACAGGAGCTATGACTCGACCCCTGCAACCACAAATAGGTGAGTACACACACACACACACACACACACACACACACACACACACACGTACGTGTGAAGCCTGGGAGTGTGAGTAAGACCTGAAGTATTTCCTTCTCTCCATCGTCTCTTAAGCTGATACTTGAAGGAGGTGGGAGGGAGGGTGGGATGGAGAGGGGAGGAAAGATAGGGTGGGAATGAGGGAGGGCGGCCGGTGGAGGGCAGAGGAGGGTGAGAGGGAGGTGAGAGTGAAAGGGAGGGAGGTGAAAGAAGGGAGGGAGGGCTGATTCAAGAGGTGAGGGGGAATAAAGAATTTCTTAGCCAAGTATGTATACATACACAGGTATTCCAGTCATGTGTTGGTCACTAGCTCCTGTGCCACCAGCACCACTTGTTCTAGTAGCTTCTGTTAGTAATAGTGGTACCTGTTATTGGCCGCTAGCAGCAACAGACAGCATGACTGTCTGATCTCAGGTCCACCTGGTAGGGCAGGAGAGCCCTAGAAACCAGTCACAGGTATATCCAAGAACATAACAGTGAGGGCTATAAGCATAACGCCAGACGGATTTTCAACTTTCTGACGGATAGAACACAAAGGGTAGAAATAGTAGTAGCATTAAGGGTAGTAGTAGTAGTAATAGTAGCAGTAGGGGTTGTAGAAGAAAGGGTTGCAATAGTAACTGTAAGAGAGATACCTGGAGTATACTTGGAGAGGGTTTCGAGGGTGAACGCCCCCGCAGCCCGGTCTGTGACCAGGCCGCGTGGTTTAATCAGAGCCTGATGAACCAGACTGTTACTGCTGGCCACACGCAAACCGACGTACGAACTACAGCCCTGCTGGTCAGGTACTGATGATAATATATACCTGGAAAGTACTTCAGAGCCTGGTCCTAAATCTGCACACTGCCGTAACAACATACTGGAGCGAGAGAGATGGGAAGAAGTGCAAAATAAACCCGGTGAAAAGCAGGGGTGCAGTGGGCACAATAAGGGAACACCGTATCAACATTCGTGGTCCCAGACTATTCAACATCTTACCAGAAGATATCAGAAACACGGCTGGAACAAGTCTTCAAGAGATAACTGGACAAGTATCTTCACCAGGTGCCAGATCAACCTGGCTGTGATGGATATGTGGGTCAGTGGGTCACCAGCAGCATCAGCCTGGTTGACCAGCCTAGAACCAGACGAGCCTGGCCCATGGCCGGGCTCCAGGAGTAGAAAAAATCTTAGAACTCATCAAAGGTATATAGGCAGCCACTGTGTGAGGCTTGAGCTAATCAACCATAATTTCAATGTTCAAGCCGCCTTCAACAGTCACTTTCCGGTGGATGGCATGATTAACCAAGCTGTCGGTGCTAGGCACACGCAGACCAACGTATGCACCACAGTATAAGCAGTAGACAGGCCTGGCCCAGGCCTGGGCTGTCAACAGTAGGGAAAACTCTGGAAAACCTTCAAAGCTATATCCTGGCTGATCAGCTGACGTGAGGAACTCGTCCACATCGACTCGAGGCTGTTGACAGGTTGACTCACGAAATCGCAATGGCACGATTGCAAACAAACCACGGTACGGGTGGGGCCTGAACTCGCGGCAGGTGAGTCGTAAAACTCCAGGCCAGCGCAAGTGAGTTTTACGACTCGCTTGCCGCGAATTCAATCCCCACCCGTACCGTGGATTATAAGTTGACAGGTCCTTCTCAAACTCAACCCATCTCACCGCAGTTGTGCTGCTGCTTCAAGACAGCAGGAAAAAACTCCGGTTGTTCATTTTCCAGCATCAAATAAGAGCCCTGAGCACTGAGCAGCAGCCTCGTCCAGAGGAGGCTACAGCAACACGGAGTCCAGGGCCACTTCTCCGGCCACAGCGAGGGAGTCGCGTCCTTGCTTAGCCAGCTTACAATACTTGTGCTGAAGGTCCTACTCGACAACGGCAGCCAACGGGTCCCATGCTGCAAGAAAACACTACAGACAATACATCAACCCTAGCACCACTAGAGTTAAAAGTTAGGAACACGGTAGTCCAAGAGAGCAGACCAGGACATCCCATATTTCCTCTGAGCCATCAAATGATGTCGACGATCACCTGCTTCACTGATGTCATATGTGAAATGATACTCATAGGAAAACATATACATTCAGAACTATTGTGAAGACCTTAGTGAACATATGCGTGATGGACAAAATAAAGAGTCCATGCATTTATTTTCAGATTTATCCGCTCACCCAACAGAGTGCCCAGAGACGTTGATGGGGAGCCTGATGGCCTTAGCCCCTTGTAGTATATAAAATGTTTTGCAGTAAAATGCAAAGGGGCTACAGCAAGACACTGACCACAGCCACAGAACAGCTGAATTAGATCGACATCTTAAGAGATCCTCAGACGACGGTCGTCTTAGTCTGAAGACCCGTGTCAGGACACAGTTCCTGACGAATCAATCATTCAAGTTACTCGTATTAGGACTGAAGAAACCACTCGTGATGAAACTCTTCCTTTAATAAATGTACTGTACATAAGTGTCTTTCCACACCAACAGCCTGATTGATCAGGTCATCACCAGTAGGTCCGGTTTATTCTGTAGACTACAGTCAAGTTTTCACTTGTAGTGCTAGGAAGTAGGTGGTTGTGTAGGGAGGAGCTCCAACAACGAGCGTGGGGATACCACAACGAGCGTGGGGATACCACAACGAGAGTGGGGATACCAACGCTCTAAGGCAGATAAGTAGGTAGTTTTTCACAATAAACAGCGAGGGATACTAACTCTGAAGAAACTTCCATCTGTTCCGCGCTGCCAGATTTAATATACCCGCTTATTAACTTTTTGTTGAATAAATATGCGTTAAAACAGGCGTATTTAGGCTAACCCAAACTAACGCTGAATAACATTTATGTGGAGGCTTACGTCGGAGACATGAAGGAACCATAATGCGTATGTGAACGACCATCATAATTGGAGGACAAGGTGTGTTGTGAGCTTCAGTGATGGTGTTGCTACGGACACTGCCTCTTTATATTGTTAGTTACACCATTGGTGGTCGATTCACACCAGTGGTGGGTCTCTTTTTGGTAGTACATATTGGTATTCACAGCTGTGGTGTCTGTCTCCAGGCGTCAGGTAGGACACCATCTCAGATGCTAAACGTACACAGATCAGGGAGAAGGATGAGGATAGGCAGTGTGATAAGTGTCATAGGTTATGCCGGCTTCCACAAGTCAAGTAACTTCATTTATTTTACTGGAGTTTGAAAGGTGTTCAAGAGGGAGGTGTTGGTAGTGATGGTGGGGGACGAGGCGGGGCAATTATCGGCATGTCACTCACTCTCACAATACACAGTTAAACGAGATGACAAGATATGTAAACATGAAAGTGACAAAGAGGCAGGGCAAGGCAAGGGCAAGGGCAAAGGCAAAGGTAAGGCGGGGCAAGCAGGCAGGTGCATGTGGAAGCAATGGGCAGGTAGGAAGAGAGTAGACATTGCATGCAGGGAGGAAGACAGGTGGTGGTGGGTGTGTGAGAGGCTGCCACCACCGTACACACCAGTGTGAGTCATGTGTGCACCACACGTTACTACACACACAAAAAACACCTCTGCCTCGCTCCTTTAACTCTTCACTACACCTCCCTCCAGTGTGGCGCACAGCAAGAGTGCTTCAGTGTGTGGCCCGTGTAGGTGCGGGTGTACGCAGTGTGACCTGTGTAGATGTGGGTGTACACACGACGTGACCTGTGTAGATGCGGGTGTACACACGTGACCTGTGTAGGTACGGGTGTATGTGTGTTGATAAGTGTAAATGCAGGTGCACACAATGTTGGGGTAGCGGGTCGAGGCGCCGGCAGCCTCCACCATTGCCCTGGGCCGGATGTCTCGACCACATGACCCGCTCACAGCCTCCCAACACAACCTGCATTCCTCTTATCTCCTCCCCACGGCCCTCACACCTGTCTCCCATGGCCCTCACACCTGTCTCCCATGGCCCTCACACCTGCCCTCTCTCTACTCTCATGTACACATGGTAGCCATCGTGTTCGCCTGCAAGCACATGTAAAAGTTTTTACGTTCTGTTAATCAGATTTACTTGAAGAAAATCGAAAAGCTTTGAAAATATTTAAAGCTGGAAGGGGGGTGACTGGGTGTCGGGAGAGAGAAAGCACAGGCGGTGGTGGGGGATGAATGCAGCGGGGTAGTAGGGGAGGGGAAGGTGTAGGGGAGAGGGGTGTGCATTCGTGGATCACTACCTGGCAGTGAAGGCGCCGCTCCTGTACAGCCTTCCCCCCCTTGTGTGTGGGGCAGAGGTAGTGTAGTGACCAACTGGGGATGGTGTGTGTAGCTCCTTAGGTGACTGTTGCCTCCGCCGCTGCTGCTGCTGCTGCTACTACTGTTGCCTCTGTTGCTGCTCCTGCTGTTGCTGCTCCTGCTGTTGCTGCTTCAGCTGCTGTTCTCACACCCACTCTGTACTCGGTTACTGGTGGTGGGTGGGGTGGGTGGGTTTTGTGTAACAAGTTGCATGTTCAACTGTAAATTGTTTTGTAAAGTGGAGGTCTCCCTCTGCTCTCGGACATTACTCAGTACACACGTAGGATTCTGGTGTAGTGTAGTGTGCAGTAACTTTAAGTGTGTGTGTGTGTGTGTGTGTGTGTGTGTGTGTGTGTGTGTGTGTGTGCGCGTGTGTGTGCGCGCACGCAGTTGCTTGATGAGATCCAAGAAGAGTGTCTCAACTTAAAAGGGTTTGTTTTTACCTTTGTCACTGCATCCTCTTAATTAGTATAAGTCTCTTGCTGGGTTGTTCTTGCTGGGTTCTAATACTTGATAATAAACCCAGGTGTGTCAGAGAGCACAGTGTCACAGTGCTAGCAGTGTTCTAACAATGTGTTAACACTGCTGCTGGTATGTACAACACTTAACACACTTGTTCTTAACACTCACACAAAAATTACCAGAGCTGCTGTTATGTGATGTAACAAAGATGTGTCACTGTGAAGCAAGGAATATCATGTGTCACTGTGAAGCAAGGAATATCATGTGTCACTGTGAAAAGGATATATGTGTCACTGGAAGCAAGGAATATCATGTGTCACTGTGAAGCAAGGAATATCATGTGTCACTGTGAAGCAAGGAATATCATGTGTCACTGTGAAGCAAGGAATATCATGTGTCACTGTGAAGCAAGGAATATCATGTGTCACTGTGAAGCAAGGAATATCAGTGTCACTGTGAAGCAAGGAATATCATGTGTCAGTGTGAAGCAAGGAATATCATGTGTCAGTGTGAAGCAAGGAATATCATGTGTCAGTGTGAAGCAAGGAATATCATGTGTCAGTGTGAAGCAAGGAAGATCATGTCAGTGTGAAGCAAGGAAGATCATGTATCAGTGTGAAGCAAGGAAGATCATGTGTCAGTGTGAAGCAAGGAATGTGTCAGGGTGAAGCAAGGAATGTGTCAGGGTGAAGCAAGGAATGAGTCAGTGTGAAGCAAGGAATGTGTCAGTGTGAAGCAAGGAATGTGTCAGTGTGAAGCAAGGAATGTGTGTCAGTGTGAAGCAAGGAATATGTGTCAGTGTGAAGCAAGGAATATGTATCAGTGTGAAGAAAGGAATATGTGTCAGTGTGAAGCAAGGAGGATGTGTCAGTGTGAAGCAAGAAGGATGTGTCAGTGTGAAGCAAGGAGGATGTGTCAGTGTGAAGCAAGGAGGATGTGTCAGTGTGAAGCAAGGAGGATGTGTCAGTGTGAAGCAAGGAGGATGTGTCAGTGTGAAGCAAGGAGGATGTGTCAGTGTGAAGCAAGGAGGATGTGTCAGTGTGAAGCAAGGAGGATGTGTCAGTGTGAAGCAAGGAGGATGTGTCAGTGAAGCAAGGAGGATGTGTCAGTGTGAAGCAAGGAGGATGTGTCAGTGTGAAGCAAGGAGGATGTGTCAGTGTGAAGCAAGGAGGATGTGTCAGTGTGAAGCAAGGAGGAAGATGGCGTGTCACTGTTGTTGCCCTGGAGGGAACATTGGAAATTATTTAACAGATCTAGCGGAACTCTTTCCCATGGTTGACTAGTAGTTGGATACACCTGGATTGGATTAGGATCCTTAACATTGCCTTTATGTTGCATGCAGACACTGCATTTCTTAACATGTTCAGTAATATCAGTTGCCATACGAGGCTAAAAGTATTTCAATCTGGCTTGTTTTACAGAACGATCCATACCAGGGTGCGCAACACCTGGTACATCATGAACTAGCTGTAAGGCTGCATTCACTACCAGGGTGCGCAACACCTGGTACATCATGAACTAGCTGTAAGGCTGCATTCACATACCAGGGTGCGCAACACCTGGTACATCATGAACTAGCTGTAAGGCTGCATTCACTACCAGGGTGCGCAACACCTGGTACATCATGAACTAGCTGTAAGGCTGCATTCACTACCAGGGTGCGCAACACCTGGTACATCATGAACTAGCTGTAAGGCTGCATTCACTACCAGGGTGCGCAACACCTGGTACATCATGAACTAGCTGTAAGGCTGTATTCACTACCAGGGTGCGCAACACCTGGTACATCGTGAACTAGCTGTAAGGCTGCATTCACTACCAGGGTGCGAAACACCTGGTACATCGTGAACTAGCTGTAAGGCTGCATTCACTACCAGGGTGCGCAACACCTGGTACATCATGAACTAGCTGTAAGGCTGCATTCACTACCAGGGTGCGCAACACCTGGTACATCGTGAACTAGCTGTAAGGCTGCATTCACGTGAATACCAGGGTGCGCAACACCTGGTACATCATGAACTAGCTGTAAGGCTGCATTCACTACCAGGGTGCGCAACACCTGGTACATCGTGAACTAGCTGTAAGGCTGCATTCACTAGTGACTGTGGAATTACTAACTGGTATACCCTTCTACTAGGAGTACCCAGCTTGGCTGTTCGATACAGTAATTCTTGGTTCATGACACTGTGAAGCAAGGAAGATGTGTCCGTGTGAAGCAAGGAAGGTGTGTCCGTGTGAAGCAAGGAAGGTGTGTCCGTGTGAAGCAAGGAAGGTGTGTCCGTGTGAAGCAAGGAAGATCATGTGTCAGTGTGAAGCAAGGAAGATCATGTGTCAGTGTGAAGCAAGGAAGATCATGTGTCAGTGTGAAGCAAGGAAGATCATGTGTCAGTGTGAAGCAAGGAAGATCATGTGTCAGTGTGAAGCAAGGAAGATCATGTGTCAGTGTGAAGCAAGGAAGATCATGTGTCAGTGTGAAGCAAGGAAGATCATGTGTCAGTGTGAAGCAAGGAAGATCATGTGTCAGTGTGAAGCAAGGAAGATCATGTGTCAGTGTGAAGCAAGGAAGATCATGTGTCAGTGTGAAGCAAGGAAGATCATGTGTCAGTGTGAAGCAAGGAAGATCATGTGTCAGTGTGAAGCAAGGAAGATCATGTGTCAGTGTGAAGCAAGGAAGATCATGTGTCAGTGTGAAGCAAGGAAGATCAGTGTCAGTGTGAAGCAAGGAAGATCAGTGTCAGTGTGAAGCAAGGAAGATCATGTGTCAGTGTGAAGCAAGGAAGATCATGTGTCAGTGTGAAGCAAGGAAGATCATGTGTCAGTGTGAAGCAAGGAAGATCATGTGTCAGTGTGAAGCAAGGAAGATCATGTGTCAGTGTGAAGCAAGGAAGATCATGTGTCAGTGTGAAGCAAGGAAGATCATGTGTCAGTGTGAAGCAAGGAAGATCATGTGTCAGTGTGAAGCAAGGAAGATCATGTGTCAGTGTGAAGCAAGGAAGATCATGTGTCAGTGTGAAGCAAGGAAGATCATGTGTCAGTGTGAAGCAAGGAAGATCATGTGTCAGTGTGAAGCAAGGAAGATCATGTGTCAGTGTGAAGCAAGGAAGATCATGTGTCAGTGTGAAGCAAGGAAGATCATGTGTCAGTGTGAAGCAAGGAAGATCATGTGTCAGTGTGAAGCAAGGAAGATCATGTGTCAGTGTGAAGCAAGGAAGATCATGTGTCAGTGTGAAGCAAGGAAGATCATGTGTCAGTGTGAAGCAAGGAAGATCATGTGTCAGTGTGAAGCAAGGAAGATCATGTGTCAGTGTGAAGCAAGGAAGATCATGTGTCAGTGTGAAGCAAGGAAGATCATGTGTCAGTGTGAAGCAAGGAAGATCATGTGTCAGTGTGAAGCAAGGATGAAGATGTGTCAGTGTGAAGCAAGGATGATGATGTGTCAGTGTGAAGCAAGGAAGATCATGTCAGTGTGAAGCAAGGAAGATCATGTCAGTGTGAAGCAAGGAAGATCATGTCAGTGTGAAGGAAGGATGAAGATGTGTCAGTGTGAAGCAAGGATGAAGATGTCAGTGTGAAGCAAGGATGAAGATGTGTCAGTGTGAAGCAAGGAGAATGTCAGTGTGAAGCAAGGATGAAGATGTCAGTGTGAAGCAAGAAGATGTCAGTGTGAAGCAAGGATGAAGATGTGTCAGTGTGAAGCAAGGAAGATCATGTCAGTGTGAAGGAAGGATGAAGATGTGTCAGTGTGAAGCAAGGATGAAGATGTCAGTGTGAAGCAAGGATGAAGATGTGTCAGTGTGAAGCAAGGATGAAGATGTTTTCAGTGTGAAGCAAGGATGAAGATGTGTCAGTGTGAAGCAAGGATGAAGATGTGTCAGTGTGAAGCAAGGATGAAGATGTGTCAGTGTGAAGCAAGGATGAAGATGTGTCAGTGTGAAGCAAGGATGAAGATGTGTCAGTGTGAAGCAAGGATGAAGATGTGTCAGTGTGAAGCAAGGATGAAGATGTGTCAGTGTGAAGCAAGGATGCCCCAGTGGTGGTGCAGGTGATAATGATGATGCAGGTGATGGTGTAGGTGGTTTACCTGTCTGGAATCTACCTGGAGGGTGTTCTGGGGGTCAACGCCCCCTCGCCCCGGTCGCCTCCCGGTGAACCAGGACCTGGTCTACCAGGCTGTTACTGCTGGCCGCACACAGACCCACGTATGAACCACAGCCCGGCCGGTCAGGAACTGACTTTAGATATCTGTCCAGTTCCCTTTTGAAGACAGCCAGGGGTCTATTGGTAATCTCCCTTCTGCATGATGGGAGGTTGTTGATCAGTCTTGGGCCCCTAACACTCATGTTATCTTCTATCATAGCACCCCTGCTTTTCATTGAGGGGATATTGCACCGTTTGATGAGTCTTTAGTTTTTGTAGGGAGTGATTTGTGTGCAGACTCGGGACCAGTTCCTCTACGATTTTCCAGGTGAAAATTATGGTTCGCTCTGTACACACAACCTGCACATAGGAGAGAGGAGCTTACCACGACGTTTCGGTCCGACTTGGACTTTGTAAATGGTCCAAGTCGGACCGAAACGTCGTGGTAAGCTCCTCTCTTCTATGTGCGGGTTGTGTGTGTTGTTCCAGTCACGTTATTGTGCCTTTTTTGTGTTTTTATGGTTCTCTCTTTCTTTCTTTATCTCTTTCTCTCTCTCTCTCTCTCTCTCTCTCTCTCTCTCTCTCTCTCTCTCAAGAGACTTCAAACGTTTCCAGTAATTGAGGTGCTTGATTGAACTTGTGTGTGCAGTGAAAGTTCCCTTTACATTTTCCAGATCTATAATTTCGCTTACCTTGAAAGGGGTTGTAAATGTACATCAGTATTCAAGCCTGGAGAGAACAAGCGACTTAGATCATCAAAGGCATGGCATCTCTTGTTTTGAAGGTTCTCATTATCCATCCTATCATTTTCTTAGTGACACTGTTGTGATCCTTGAAGGTGAGATCCTCTGATCTCACCTTCAAGTCCTTCACATTATATTGTTTTCTGTGGTTTATATTCGCTTGGAAATTTACCGTGTCCTCAATGGATGACACTGGCAGATTCTAACATGTTATGGTGGTGGTGTAGGTGGGGATGGAGTAGGTGGTGGTGGTCCAGGTGGTTATGGTGCAGATGGTTGGGGTGGTAATGGTGGTGTAGGCAGTTGTGGTGTTGCAGTAGCCATCTACCAACCCAAACAGTACCCACCAAGTAGCACCTACCATCCCTATCACCCAGACAACCTCCACAAACCTACTCAGAGACTTTCCCCTCACTCACCCAGGCACCTTCCCTCACTCACCCGGGCACCTTCCCTCACTCACCCGGGCACCTTCCCTCACTCACCCAGGCACCTTCCCTCACTCACCCAGGCACCTTCCCTCACTCACCCAGGCACCTTCCCTCACTCACCCGGGCACCTTCCCTCACTCACCCAGGCACCTTCCCTCACTCACCCAGGCACCTTCCCTCACTCACCCAGGCACCTTCCACTCACTCACCCAGGCACCTTCCCTCACTCACCCAGGCACCTTCCCTCACTCACCCAGGCACCTTCCCTCACTCACCCAGGAAGGCAGCCCTGCCTGCTCAACACAGCCACCACTCAGTGCTATATATAAAGTTTGGTCAACACATCATGTGAGGTTAGGCTCCAGCATGACTGACTCACTGACTGACCGACCACTAACATAACTCACCAGTACTGGTTCCAATACTTACCTTATTCAACATAGATACACCCTTAGTGTGCTGGCGCAGGTGAAGACCGTAAGTGCTCATCACTTGCGTGGTCTAGCGTTGGTTTAGGATTACGCAGCAGCATTTGGCGTTTCATCGCTCATTTGAAGACTTTTATACGTGATTTTAGGGCTGCAAGAACACTCATGGTAAGGTTATGTTGATTTAAATTTGCCTTTACTGAAGCAGTGATGTGAGCAACTTTATGAAGGTAGGCAACACTTGACTTATTTCTGTCCTCGGGTTACTAAGTTAATTTTCTTATGAGGAGCCTAACGTCAGTTTCTGCAAACTTACAAATCCCAGGACCAGGCAAGCCTGGTCCAGGGCCGGGCTGGGAGAGTAGAAAAACTCTCGAACCCATTCAAAGGTGTACCATGAACATGCTCGCCTCTTGCTCCACCAGCTCGGACTTTTCTACAAAGTCCAAAGTGGAGAATGCTAAAATTTTTAACTCAACTTTGAGTGTGCTCTCTGCAAGCTTGCAACAACCATTGCTCTGAAGTCAAACCTTCGTTCTGCAACAAACTACACAGTCTTGTCTTTCACATCCTCCTGCTCCAAATTCTCCCTCGGTAACTACGTTAGTATTTTTCTTGTGTATGCTTTCCCAAGATCAGCCTCAACTTCTTGGTTTTAATCTTTCTTATGTCACTTCACCCGGTCCTTGTGCTGACATTGCACTGCTAAAATAAACACATATGCAGTATAATGTGATCTTTTATTGACAACGTTTCGCCCACACAGAGGGCGAAACGTTGTCAATAAAGGATCACATTATACTGCATGTGTGTTTATTTTTCTATTGTGTCGGTATTTTATACCTTTTATCTCCATTGGACTGGTAAACTAATCCGTGCACCAGTCTCTCTAACATGTCTACCATTCATGGGTTTTATATTAATTCCCTTGAAAGCTTTTGCTTTTAAGAATCACCACCTTCCTTGTCGTTATCACCTTGTTTTGACTTGGGTAATTCAGTGGTTATTCTTGATAGCGAGGATTACCCCTGGAAGGCACCTACATTCTTGTATCCAACCCTCTTGATGGCATCAAGAGAACTTTTAACAATAAACTACGTATTCTAATTTCCGCTCACCTGATTTTCAACGTGTTAAACATTTGTGTGTTGTATATCCCTCTTGTTTTATTTTTATGGTTTTCATGGTACTCATAAACCTGGTGTTTGCCCATGCCTCATTATTTTCTCTATAGTCTCTCTCTCTCATTTTTTTGCCTCTTGGTTTACCGAAGCTGCTCTTGATCTTATTCGTCTTTCTTACCTTCCAAGGTAACTTTTCTACTCAACCTCTGGTGGTGTTATGAGCTGAACACTATCCCAGTTTTTGTTATCCTTTATATGGAGTCTTTCAGTACTGTTGTACTTCGTAGTGTTGATGACTTTGGTCTGCAGGTGATGCCTTTGCTGACTGGCCACACGAGATGACGGGTGACTTTTCTTACAATGCGTCTTCTTTCAAAAGAAGCATTAGTGTTTCTTTCTGAGTTCCCTTCACATCTTATTCTCAATTTCTCAACTTTCAAATGAATTTTCACAGATGGCAGAGCATTTCCTCGTCATGGTTATCCTTCCTTCTGTCCTTAACAATTTTCTCGAATAAATGATGGTGGATGTGCTTCTCTTTTGGGTTACGTTTTTTTTTCCTTCGATGAATTTTTAATTTGTTTTAATAACACCCTCCGTTCTTTGGTTATAAAACGCATTTCATCAAATTAATACACGTCGTGGTAACCTGGTTCATACACTGATGATTCAAATATTTATTCCATGTGTTGCTTCTCCTGCCCTCTACAATACTTTTGATGAAACTAACCACTTGTTTACTGATAAATAAGACTAAAGGAATTGTTCGCCATGTTGACACTAACACTGGTTTTCTCTGCCAGCCTTCACAGATGCTGCCTTCTTGAATCAACCTTTATATACAATATTCCTAACATGCATCTTAGTCTGTTGATGCTCTTCTTCCTCTATACATTGTCAAGTGTTTTAATGTTTATAACACTCCTGATCTGACTTACCTTTGGCCTCACTTTTTATCTTTTTCTCCATTTTCCTTCCCCTTATCTTATTTCCCCTTCTTTGTACTGCCTCATGGGTCAGCAGGACTGGTACAGTACTCATGTTACTGTGTGTGGCTCCGAGACTAGAAAAATTCTCGAAACTCATCCAAGGTATCAAATGGCTCTTGTGGGACGTGTTCTCTATAGGTACTCTAGTTCCTTGTATCATTACGATAATGTCATACAGTATGAACAAGATGAGAACATACATGAGACACACCTGCCTGTCTTTGAATGATGTTTTCTTCAACCACTGTTTTTTTTTAATTTTATACAGATATTGTATATGAAGACAGATGAGGTACATTACCTGTACGAGATAATATATACGAGTATAACGATCAATGCATTGTGTGGTGTCAGTATGTCCAGTGTGGTGTCAGTATGTCCAGTGTGGTGTCAGTATGTCCAGTGTGGTCTGATAAAGACCCATTATGACCTGTCATCCTGTTTTTTTTTGGCTACCACTGACAGGGTGAACTGACACTTGAGGCAGTACAACTACTGTGGGGTTGCTGTGTGTGGCGGACTGTTGTGTGTGTGGGAGGGACTGCTGTGTGTGTGGGAGGGACTGCTCTGTGTGTGTGGGAGGGACTGCTGTGTGTGTGGGAGGGACTGCTGTGTGTGTGAGAGAGGCGGCTGTGTGTGTGGGAGGGACTGCTGTGTATGTGAGAGAGGCGGCTGTGTGTGTGGGAGAGGCGGCTGTGTGTAGGGACGGCTGTGTGGGAGAGGCGGCTGTGTGTGGGGGGCTGGTGTGTGGGGGGCGGCTGCTGTGGGGAGGCTGGTGTTTGTTGGGAGGCTGCTGTGTGTGTAGGGACGGCTGTGTGTGGGTGGGGGCTGGTGTGTGTGTATGGGGCTGCTGTGTGTGTGGAGGCTGGTGTTTGTTGGGAGGCTGCTGTGTGTGTGTGAGACGGCTGTGTGTGTGTGGGGGGCTGGTGTGTGTGTGTATGGGGATGCTGTGTGTGTGGAGAGGCTGGTGTTTGTTGGGAGGGACTGCTGTGTGTGTAGGGACGGCTGTGTGTGTGTGAGAGGCGGCTGTGTGTGTGTGGGGGGGCTGGTGTGTGTGTGTGTGTATGGGGCTGCTGTGTGTGTGGAGAGGCTGGTGTTTGTTGGGAGGGACTGCTGTGTGTAGGGACGGCTGTGTGTGTGAGAGGCGCTGTGTGTGTGTGGGGCTTGTGTGTGTGTGTATGGGGCTGCTGTGTGTGTGGGAGGCTGTGTGTTGTTGGGAGGCTGGCTGTGTGTGTGTGTGGAGGGACTGCTGTGTGTGTGTGTGGGAGGGACTGCTGTGTGTGTGTGTGTGTGAGGGACTGCTGTGTGTGTGTGTGTGTGAGGGACTGCTGTGTGTGTGTGTGGGAGGGACTGCTGTGTGTGTGGATAGTGCAGCTTGACAGACCTGCTGCACTCATGTATGTCTCAGTGTTGGAGGTTAGGTGAGGTCAAGGTGTGGATGTGTGACTGTGTGCTTTCTTCCGTGCGCGCGCGCACTCGTGCGTGTACTCCCCGATCTGTGCGTGTGTACTCGCCTAATTATGGTTGT
Source organism: Cherax destructor (assembly GCA_009830355.1). Lineage (NCBI taxonomy): Eukaryota > Metazoa > Arthropoda > Malacostraca > Decapoda > Parastacidae > Cherax > Cherax destructor. The sequence goes on from WNWK01003256.1 coordinate 154,337, forward strand.
AAGGGTCGAGGCACAGCTCCTGGCCCTGCCTCTTCACTGGTCGCTACTAGGTCACTCTCCCTGCTCCATTAGCTTTATCATACCTCTTCTTAAAGCTATATATGGATCATGCCTATACTGTGTGCGCGTGCGCGGGGGGCTCTGGGGCCTGATGATATCTACTCTTGAAGCTGTGTAGTGAGTTTGCTTCATAAAAGTTAATCTTTCAACCTCCTCAGACTAAGGAAACACACGCACGCGCGCGCGGCATGCACGCTCGTGTTCGTACGTACATAACTATGTCACCATTATTGTCACGTTCCAGGAATACCATATACCCGGAAATTCTTTTTTGCCGGATCCGGATATAACGAATGTGGTGGTGGTATGTGGGGTGGTAATGGTGGTGGTGTATTGGGTGGTAATGGTGGTGGTGTGGTGTGGTGGTGGTGGTGTGTGGGGTGGTGGTGGGGTGTGTGGGGTGGTGGTGTGTTGTGTGGGTGTGTGGGGTGGTGGTGTGTTGTGTGGGTGTGTGGGGTGGTGGTGTGTTGTGGGGTGGTGGTGTGTTGTGGAGTGGTGGTGTGTTGTGGAGTGGTGGTGTGTTGTGGAGTGGTGGTGTGTTGTGGAGTGGTGGTGTGTTGTGGAGTGGTGGTGTGTTGTGGAGTGGTGGTGTGTTGTGGAGTGGTGGTGTGTTGTGGAGTGGTGGTGTGTTGTGGAGTGGTGGTGTGTTGTGGAGTGGTGGTGTGTTGTGGAGTGGTGGTGTGTTGTGGAGTGGTGGTGTGTTGTGGAGTGGTGGTGTGTTGTGGAGTGGTGGTGTGTTGTGGAGTGGTGGTGTGTTGTGGAGTGGTGGTGTGTTGTGGAGTGGTGGTGTGTTGTGGAGTGGTGGTGTGTTGTGGAGTGGTGGTGTGTTGTGGAGTGGTGGTGTGTTGTGGAGTGGTGGTGTGTGTGGAGTGGTGGTGTGTTGTGGGGTGGTGTGTTGTGGTGTGTTGGGTGGTGGTGTGTTGTGGTGTGTTGGGTGGTGGTGTGTTGTGGTGTGTTGGGTGGTGGTGTGTGTGGAGTGGTGGTGTGTTGGGTGTGTGTGGGTGATGTGTGTGCTGGTGTGGTGTGTGGGTGGTGGTGTGTTGTGGTGTGTTGGGGGTGGTGGGTGGTGTGTTGGGTGGTGGTGTGTTGTGGGTGGTGGTGATGTGTGTGTAGTGGTGGTGGGGTTGTGGTGTGGTGGTGTGTGTTGCGGGGTGGTGGTGGTGGTGTGTTGGGGTGGTGGTGTATTGGGGTGGTGGTGGTGTGTGGGGTGGTGGTAGTAGTGTGTGGTGTGGTGGTGGTGTGTGATGGTGTGGTGGGTGAGGGGGTGGAGGTGTGGTGTGTGGGGTGGTGGTAATGTGTGGTGTGGTAATGGTGGTGCAGGTATGTGGTGGGTCACATGACCAGCAGGTGTGTTGGGGTGGTGTGAGGGGTGGAGGTGGGTGGGGTGGTGTCAGCAGGTGTGTGGGGTGGTGTGACAGCGTGTGTAGAGGGGGTAGGTGGGTGGTGTCAGGTGACAGCAGGTGTGTGGGGTGGTGTCAGGTGACACCAGGTGTGTGGGGTGGTGACAGCAGGTGTGTGGGGTGGTGTCAGCAGGTGTGTGGGGTGAGGGTGATGAACGGTGAGGTGATCCTGGAGGAGAGTGAGTTACCTGACACCAGATGTGTTGTAGCTGCAGGTAGACCAGGTACTGCAGTCACACCAACCTCATCTCACATGCCGCCCCTCACCAACCCTCACATGCCCTGCACCAACCCTCCACTCATGCCCCCTCACCAACCTCACATGCCGCCCTCACCAACCCTCACATGCCGCCCTCACCAACCCTCACATGCCGCCCCTCACCAACCCTCACATGCCGCCCCTCACCAACCCTCACATGCCGCCCCTCACCAACCCTCACATGCCGCCCCTCACCAACCCTCACATGCCGCCCCTCACCAACCCTCACATGCCGCCCCTCACCAACCCTCACATGCCCCCTCACCAACCTCCATGCCGCCCCTCACCCAGCCCCTACCTCAACTCCAGCCCCTCCCAACTCCAAGCCCTCACCTCAATGCCGCCCCCTGTACCTCAACTCCAGCCCCCTGTACCTCAACTCCAGCCCCTGTACCTCAACTCCAGCCCCTGTACCTCAACTCCAGCCCCCTGTACCTCAACTCCAGCCCCCTGTACCTCAACTCCAGCCCCCTGTACCTCAACTCCAGCCCCCTGTACCTCATCTCCAGCCCCCCTGTACCTCATCTCCAGCCCCCCTGTACCTCATCTCCAGCCCCCTGTACCTCAACTCCAGCCCCCTGTACCTCAACTCCAGCCCCTGTAACTCAACTCCAGCCCCTGTACCTCAACTCCAGCCCCCTGTGATGGGACGCCAAATTACAAATTTTATGGAACAGCCAAACCAGCATGGTTTTTAGATCTGGAAGATCATGCTTGTCACAACTGCTAAACCACTATGATATGCGCGTAATTTCCAAATGCGTTTGATTTTTGCGATCATTGGGTGATTGTGCACAAAATGAAGGTCATGCGCATGACGGGAAAGGTAGGCAGTAGAACACAGTAGTAGTAGTAAGACAGAGAGCAAAATCTAGAATCAGTGAGGTAAAAAGCTCAGTTTCCCAAGGCACTGTCCTGGGCCCCTGGCACCTCTGCTGTTTATCATCCTCATAGCAGACATTGATATACACATCCGTCACAGTTCTGTATCATTTGCAGATGAGGCCTGGTCACAGACCGGGCCGCAGGGGCGTTGACCCCTGGAATTCTCTCCAGGTAAACTCCAGGTCTCCAGGTAAACACTGGAATAAGCATGAAAGTCACTACGGTAGAAGACACTGAAAAATTACAGGAAGATATAACCGGTTCCATGTACCTAAACCCCCAGCTCCCTGTACCTAAACCCCAGCTACATATACCTAAACCCCACCCTCCTTGTACCTAAACCCCAGTCAACTATACCTTAACCCCAGCTCCCTGTACCTAAACCCCAGCTCCCTGTACCTAAACCCCAGCTCCCTGTACCTAAACCCCAGCTCCCTGTACCTAAATACCAGCTACACGCACCTATACCCCATCTCCTGTATTTAAACCCCAACCTTCTTGTACCTAAACCCCAGTCAGCTGTACCTTAACCCCAGCTCCCTGTGCCTTAACACCAGCCTCAAGGATACCTGAAGGACGTTTCCTGGGCTAACTTCCCGGTGGTCCGTTTCCAGACTAGGCCTTTAGATCAAGGCCTGATTAACCAGGCCTTTACTGCTGGCCACACCTGGTCCAGCATATGAACCTCGGGCCGGCTGATCAGGAACTGACTTAAGGAACTTGTCCAGTTCCCTCTTGAAAACAGCCAAAGGTTTGTTGGTAACTCCTCTTATGTATGGAAGGAAGGTGTTGAAGAGTCTGGTACCTCTGACATTCCTCGAGTTCTCCGTTAGTGTACTTGTCGCGCCCCTGCTTTGTAGTAGAGGTATTTTGCACTGTCTGCCAAGTGTCTTGTCATATGGAGAGATTTTGTTCTTATTTAGAGCCAGTCCCACCCTAATTTTCCAGGTGTAAATTATTATATGCCTTTCTCTCCTACGTTCCAAGGAATATAATTGAAGGAACTTCAAGTGTTCCCAGTAATTCAGATGCTTGACTAAGTGTATACGGGTAGTGAAAGTTCTCTGTACATTTTCCAGCTCAGCAGTCTCTCCTGCCTTGAAGGTGGTCGTTAGTGTACAGCAGTGTTCCAGCCTGGAGAAAACCAGTGACTTGAAGAGTATCGTCATTGGCTTAGCATCTCTTGTCTTTAAAGATCTACTTATCCAGCCTATCATTTTCTTTGTGGTAGCAGTGACAACACTGTTGTGATCCTTGAATGTGAGACCTTCCAGCATCATTACTCCTAAGTCTCGCACGTAGGTCTTTCACTTTTTTGAATGATTTGAGTTTGTCGTGTACTCTACAGTCTTTATTTCCTCTATTTTATAGCAGAGCAGCTGAAACTTGTCCTTGTTAAACTTTATGTTGTTGTTGTCTGAGGTACACTGGAAGACTTGATTAACATCCCACTGAAGATTCGTTGCGTCTTCAACGGACGTTACTCTCGTGTAGATTCTTGTGTCATCAGGAAAGGATGTTACAGTGCTATGATTTATGTCCTTGTCTACGTCGGATATAAGAATGAGAAATAGAAGTGGTGCGAGTACTGTACCTTGAAGAACAGAGCTTTTCACTGTGGCATCCTACGACTTCACTGTTTTCTACTCTCTGGGTTTTACTTGTTTAGAAGTACAGTATCCATCCTCTCACTTTTCCAGTTATTTCTTTTGCTGGTATTAAGTGCACAATCACACCATGGTCGCACTAGTCACAACATTTTTGCAAAATTATTGTACACTCCATCAGTATTTAGCTTGTTTTCCGGTGTTGTTATTCGTCTGGCAACGAGATGGCTGGGAAAAAATGCTGGACGATCAAATGTTTGACTGTGGTAGTGCGGGAATGGGGTGTTGAGGGAGGGTTCCCAATTGGATTGCCATGCAAATGTTGCTCACCAATGTTTAGGCAAGTAGCGCGCCTCGGAGTGCCACCTTAAACACCAGGATGTTTTCCATACCTTCAGATTAGTCGCTTCCCGAGGTCCATGATGACTTTAGGAAAGAACCCAGCACGAGGTGCCCATGATGGTTCTAGGTTAGGTTAGGTGAAGTTTGTCAGGAAATACTACAAGTGTTTTCTGATGCGGATTTTAGTCATATGATGACCCGCAGCTAAATCTTTTGGTCATGTGACCGAGGCCTTTTGCTGGCTTACCGGTCCACCCCTTTAAAAATTACGATAATGCTTCTCGCTGCAAATATTAGAAGTTAGTCACCTGAAGCTGTTGATCTATGCAGAGAAAATTCATTGTTGAAAATGTGTGCTGTTGATAACTGTGTATATATACTAGTATACCTTTGATAGGCCTTTGATGAGTTTCGAGTGTTTCTACTCCCGCAGCCCGGCCATGGTTCAGGGCTGTATATACACACATACTCAGAACACACTCCAGGTAGACCTCATTGACCCTGGGAACACTCCAGGTAGACCTCATTGACCCTGGGAACACTCCAGGTAGACCTCATTGACCCTGGGAACACTCCAGGTAGACCTCATTGACCCTGGGAACACTCCAGGTAGACCTCATTGACCCTGGGAACACTCCAGGAAGACCTCGATGACCCTGGGAACACTCCAGGTAGACCTCATTGACCCTGGGAACACTCCAGGTAGACCTCATTGACCCTGGGAACACTCCAGGTAGACCTCGATGACCCTGGGAACACTCCAGGTAGACCTCATTGACCCTGGGAACACTCCAGGTAGACCTCGATGACCCTGGGAACACTCCAGGTAGACCTCCTTGACCCTGGGAACACTCCAGGTAGACCTCCTTGACCCTGGGAACACTCCAGGTAGACCTCCTTGACCCTGGGAATAATCCAGGAAGACCTCGATGACCCTGGGAACACTCCAGGTAGACCTCGATGACCCTGGGAACACTCCAGGTAGACCTCGATGACCCTGGGAACACTCCAGGTAGACCTCGATGACCCTGGGAACACTCCAGGTAGACCTCCTTGACCCTGGGAACACTCCAGGTAGACCTCATGACCCTGGGAACACTCCAGGTAGACTTCGATGACCCTGGGAACACTCCAGGAAGACCTCGATGACCCTGGGAACACTCCAGGAGTGAGACCCTCGGGTGACCCTGGGAACACTCCAGGTAGACCTCATCGACCCTGGGGAACACTCCAGGTAGACCTCATCGTTATTCTAGGTCGCCTCCTTTCTGTTGATGACACTAGGGACTTGCCCCCAGGGGCCCGGTCCCAGACCAGGCCTGGGGGATGGCTTGTTCAACCAGGCTATCGGTGCTAGCTGCATGAAGCTCAACGTATGCTATACAGTGTGTGACAAATGGCTTTGAAAACCGATACGTTGGAGATTAAGACACTTAAGCAACATTTGGGAATCTTTATTGAAGAAACGTTTCGCCACACAGTGGCTTCATCAGTCCAATACAAAGCAGAAAGTTGTAAGAAGAGGAGGAGTTTGACGTAATCAGTCCCTCGGCCTGGAGTCGATGTGTTCAGTCCATCAACTTTCTGCTTTGTATTGGACTGATGAAGCCACTGTGTGGCAAAACGTTTCTTCAATAAAGATTCTCAAATGTTGCTTAAGTGTCTTAATCTAGTATGCACCACAGCCTGGCTGATCAGGAACTGTGTTGATGAATTTGTCCAGTTCCTTCCCGGAGAGGTTGGTTGTGGGGTTGTATGATGCTGATGTTGGTTGTGGGGTTGTATGATGCTGATGTTGGTTGTGGGGTTGTATGATGCAGGAGAGGTTGGTTGTGGGGTTGTATGATGCAGGAGAGGTTGGTTGTGGGGTTGTATGATGCAGGAGAGGTTGGTTGTGGGGTTGTATGATGCAGGAGAGGTTGGTTGTGGGGTTGTATGATGCAGGAGAGGTTGGTTGTGGGGTTGTATGATGCAGGAGAGGTTGGTTGTGGGGTTGTATGATGCAGGAGAGGGTGGTTGTGGGGTTGTATGATGCAGGAGAGGTTGGTTGTGGGGTTGTATGATGCAGGAGAGGTTGGTTGTGGGGTTGTATGATGCAGGAGAGGTTGGTTGTGGGGTTGTATGATGCAGGAGAGGTTGGTTGTGGGGTTGTATGATGCAGGAGAGGTTGGTTGTGGGGTTGTATGATGCAGGAGAGGTTGGTTGTGGGGTTGTATGATGCAGGAGAGGTTGGTTGTGGGGTTGTATGATATAGGAGAGGTTGGTTGTGGGGTTGTATGATGCAGGAGAGGTTGGTTGTGGGGTTGTATGATGCAGGAGAGGTTGGTTGTATGATGCAGGAGAGGGTGGTTGTATGATGCAGGAGAGGGTGGTTGTATGATGCAGGAGAGGGTGGTTGTATGATGCAGGAGAGGGTGGTTGTATGATGCAGGAGAGGGTGGTTGTATGATGCAGGAGAGGGTGGTTGTATGATACAGGAGAGGGTGGTTGTATGATGCAGGAGAGGGTGGTTGTATGATGCAGGAGAGGGTGGTTGTATGATGCAGGAGAGGGTGGTTGTATGATGCAGGAGAGGGTGGTTGTATGATGCAGGAGAGGGTGGTTGTATGATACAGGAGAGGGTGGTTGTATAACGCAGGAGTGGTTGGTTGTATGATGCAGGAGTGAAGTTGACTATTCTTCACATTATTCAGTCTTGTCATTTCTCGTCAATATGAAGTTGATTGTATTAATACGTATTTGAGTTGATTTTATTTTATAAATGTTTGTTTACTGATGTATTTTTGCCTTGTGTTTCAGGTGACACTGAGGGTGTAGGTCGGTGTCTGGTTGAAGCAGCACGTAACAAGGGGTCTGAAGACAACATTACCGCTGTAGTGGTGTTCCTGCGGCCAGTTGCAACACTCATGGAGGAGGAGGCTCAGCGTCTTGCCCAGGGCCAGGTTAGTAGGCACCAATATCACTCAGTCACGGCTCCTTATCACCGTACTCACTCTTACTAACCCCTTATTCACGCTTCCTTATTAACCCCTTATTCACGCTTCTTTATTAACCCCTTATTCACGCTTCCTTATTAACCCCTTATTCACGCTTCCTTACTAACCCCTTATTCACGCTTCCTTATTAACCCCTTATTCACGCTTCCTTACTAACCCCTTATTCACGCTTCCTTACTAACCCCTTATTCACGCTTCCTTATTAACCCCTTATTCACGCTTCCTTACTAACCCCTTATTCACGCTTCCTTACTAACCCCTTATTCACGCTTCCTTACTAACCCCTTATTCACGCTTCCTTACTAACCCCTTATTCACGCTTCCGTATTAACCCCTTATTCACGTTTCTTTCCCAAACTATTCATAACGAATACAAAGGCACAGTACCGTGATTTAAACAATGCACACACAACCCGCACATAGAATAAAGTTATGACGACGTTTCGGTCCAACTTTGGACATTTAACTTGTTACACAGATGACTAGGCCTAAGTCGGACCGAAACATCTTAAGTTTCAATGTGCGGGTTAATTGTGTATTGTTCCATATTCAAGGTTCCTACTAACTCCGTATTTACAGCTTCTTACCAACACCACAGTCGCTTCTCCTTGCTAA